>CM060067.1:1913452-2158452 GCA_030533445.1 Cyprinodon diabolis | reverse complement strand
ATATATGTATATATATATACTGCTTTTTCGTACCGTAACTTTATTGCAAAGTAGGTTTGCACTCACAAGGAATTTGACTTGCTGTAGATGGTGCGGACAAATTAGATATAAAAAATACAGAATCTATTTCTATATACAATATAGAAAATGCAATATACCATATGCAATATATAGTATATAGCTATGTACTGTGTGTTAAGGGCTGGTTATACTCCCGCACCAGTGTGTCGCAGTTAGCTTGTCGCAGGTATGACGCAGATATTTAGGATTTATGCCCAATATTGAAGTGTGGTCTGCGCTATGTTATTCCACACCACAACGCAAGAGGAAAGTTTGTGCGACAACGGAGGGACATGAGGGCGACCTCGCTCTTCTAGCTGGTCCATCTTAACGAGTCGTTTTCCACAATGGCGGTCATACAAACAAAACAAGGAACCAAACAGGAAATAGGCATACTGTATAGTGGATGTAGATTTGACCATAGGAAGCCTCCAGTCTGCGGCACTGTCTACAGTCACCTACAGTTTTAGAGAGGTGCACCAGAGTGTCTACGGAAGGGGCGGGCATATCTGTATCACTGCAACACACACGCAGGCGACCTGGTTTCTGAGCATAAACCAGCCTTTAATGTAACACAGGAGGTCTGGAGATGCTACGTTTGTGTAGCTTCTAGGTCCTGAATGGGGGAGGGAGAGAGGCAGTGTCGGTGTCACAGGGGTCCCTGGGCCTGGTTGATAAGGCTGGTAGCGGATGGGAAGAAACTGTTCTTGTGGCGTGAGGTTTTGGTCCTGATGGAACACAGCCTCCTGCCAGGGGAAGTGACTGAAATAGTTTGTGGTTGGGGTGCGAGGGTCAGCCGCAATCTTCCCTGCAAGCCTCAGAGTCCTGGAGGCGTACACATCCTGGAGAGATGGAGGACTGCAGCCAAACAGCTTCTCTGCAGGCCGGATGACATGCTGCCATTGTTCTTGGGCACATATATATATATATATAAAGATATATAAATATATATCAAGACAGGTTTTGCAAGCTGTATGACAAAATACAATGAAATAAAAAATATAGTATTTTGCATCAAATAAATACAAAGGCAGAAGAAGAAATAAGTATTATAAATATTTCTGTCATCACTTGAAACTCCAATAACACTATATAAGATTTTACTGGAAAATGTAAATATGCAAATTGTTCATTTGTTGTGTTTTCTGCATCGCTTGTAGCAAACTACCGATTGAACCTCTGATTTTTTTTAAACCATCCCCTATTTCATTTTTGCTTGTACTCCCAATGCATGCGTGGGTTTTCTCCAGGTACCCCGGCTTCCTTCCACAGTCCAAAAACATGACTGTTAGGTTAATTGGCTTCTCTAAATTGTCCTTGGATGTGTGTCTCTGTTTTGCCCTGTGACAGACTGGCGACCTATCCAAGCTGTTCCCCGCCTCTTGCCCTTAGACTGCAAATGAAAGTTTTGACCCATGGTTTGGTTTAAACAGTCTAGCCGCTGTCAGTACTGCAATTAATCAACGTTTGAGTCAAAGAAATGACTCAACCGTTTAAAAGTGACCCTATGAATGTAAGGGTGAACATTTTCCCATTCACTGTCATAATACACTGATGACTGCTCTGAGGGCAAATCCCAAGTGAGCGGTATTAATTTATACATAAGTCACCAGACGATTAAGCGTTGGAATCTGTTCATCTCTGTGATTCAGCGTGTGTGCTGCGTCAGACCACATCACAAGGCAGGGATGAAGACGGGGTCAGGGAGAAGGCCTGAAATCTGGACTTCTCAGGCGGGAGAGTCTCACAGCCGTACAGCAAAATGATGGGACTGATTCACCCTCAGCAGGTCCAGTCACGACTACTGAGGGATTCGTGATTCCTTCAAAGAATTGCTGACAAAAATAAGACTTTGGTCAGCCTTCAGAGAAACTCTACATTTACTTCTTATGTATGAAAACAATGAAACTAAATTCAATTCAATTCAGTTTATTTCTATAGCGCCAATTCACAACATCTCAAGGCACTTTACAGTTCACCAGATCATACAATCAAATGCCCCCCAGTACTAGTGCCCCCCCCCCCCCCCCCCCCCCCTGAGTGTGGCTTCTGTAACTCCTGATTAGGGTGACTGGATTTGGGTTTCTGAAAAGGAGGACATTTTTTATTAATTTTTTTGGGCGGAGGGGGGGCTGACTGGAACAGACCGGGCATTCGAACCAAGCCATCAGCTCCGGGGCTTGACTAGCTCAGGAGTCAGCCAGGGACGGAGCGACTGATCGTCTACCGTCACCAGGTCGGGTTCGGTTGCTCCGTCCTTGCTGGCTCCCTCCCCCTGGCCGCCGGAGTTCCAGCCCTGGCGATGACGGTAAGGTTCTATTACACTGTAGTTGACAAAATCCCAGACAATTTTTTAGGTATGAAAAGTTAACCTGACTCCGCCAGCTGGATTTGCTCCGCATATCCATCTGGAAACCTTCCGTTGAAGTAATTTTGGGAAGGGGCGAAAATACTGGTTAGCTGATTGGCCTATGTTGGTGATAGACGGGCCAAATAAACCAATCAGATCAACGAAGCATATGACGTACTAACAGCCAGGCTACTCTTGCAGAAACCAGTCGGGAGAAGAGCAAAAACATCTTTTCCTCTGAGAAAAGCCTCCAGAGCAGTGTTTTGCTCTTCTTTCAGTGAAGAAATACTCTGTAATTCCGATAAAACTTGCTCGATAGCCACGCTAACGCTAGTTTCATCGGCTGAAGCCGCCATGTTCTTTAGACTGAACTGTCTCGCTTCTCGTTGCGTCACACCTCAACCCGCCTCAAAGCCAACGCTGATTGGACGTTCGTTTGGTGAACGGCTCCAAATTTTCGTTAACGGAGAGTCTCCAGACTGAGCTGCGAGTGAAACCTTGAAAGCTCGCGAGATCAGGATGGTCTCACGAGGCCAATGAAAAGTGGGACATGTCCAGGAAAAGGAGGACGTGTGGTCACCTTTCTCCTGAGGCCAATTTGCCACCAGCAAACGAAGCTAAAGCAGCTAATGAAGCTGATGAATACAGTGACTGTTTCCATTTATATTGTCAACATTTAAAACAAATAATCATCGTCCAGTTATATTTGATTGTTTGCATTTGCAATTCGAACAACGCAATTTAGTCTTGATGCATTCCTAACTGTTTCCCTGAACTTCATGTGCAAGTAGCTGTTTTCTACGCTGTGCACGTCTACATCTTAAAAAAAGATTAAGCATTTACTGAATGTGAACCAAAAAAAAATGTTATCAGTTAAGATGAAACAGTTGAGTTCTAACACGGGCATCAGATATGGTAGGTGCATGTCATGCAGTATAAAATGGTCTCCAATCACACTGCTTTCATTCTGATGAAGAAAATAAATAAAGAGAGAAATCTAGCAGCGATAAAACACCCATTAGATTCTTTCTGTCTCTGCAACTACTGAAAAAAAAGGAACTACGATCTTCTGCTTTTCTGTTCCAAACAGATAGATAATATCCTACTGTGTCACAGTTGGTGCAGATGTTCTCTGTGTTAGATAAGAAAAGTTACAGTCACTGTTGTGACGGTATTTTTTATTTTTTCTCAGCCGTTCAAGATCGGCTTCTCCAGAACTGATTTCGCACGATGAGTCGACCATCCAGTCATGTCTTGCGAGGAGTGGTCACTGGTGGAAGGGTGTGGTGGGTCCAGTTATGTTTCCACCTTTCAAAGTGTTTGACTCAGTTTGCTCTCTTTCTATCCTCTTATTTTAAAGCATTAGGGGTAAATAAATAAATAAAATTTCTGCCAACTGCTGTCTCCATCAGTTCAGTCAATGCAATTTAAAACTGTGGGAAGAAGACTTTGTGGTCACAGCGGACTAGAAATGACTAGCAGAAAATCACACTTCAACACGTCTTCACAGGCAAACCGCAGATAAGACTGCTTCACTCTCTTGACATGCAACACACGCCTGTCTTCCCTGCCTGTTTCTCATTGGAGATAAGATTCATGTTAAACTGTTCGTTTATATATCTGTGTATAAATAAATACCGTATAAATATATGCATCTAAAAAAAGACATGAAAAAGGTCAAATCAACTGCATTCAAACATAAACTTCTGCACAACCTGCATCTGTTTAAAAAAAAAAAAGGACTTATTAACCCTTTAAAGCCCGATCCAAGAATAAACCAAATAGAAAATTACTTTTTTTTGGTTTGAATTCCTTATTTGCCCTTTTAACTAAATATGTAAAAAGAAAAAACAGAAATACATTTTTGACATTAATAATTATTACTATGCGATAAGTCAAGATTACTTTTTGTGTAGTTTCTACTGACTGTTATCAGGTATATCTGATTATGTACAATAAGATTTTGAGCAAAGTTTTTACCATTAAATTATGCAAAAGTGTCAGACGCAAAACATTTCAGAAACCGTATGTATCAAATACGATACATTTGTCATTATAGGATTAAGCCTCTATAGGGTAAGTTAGCATTTTTGATCACTTGCAGACCCCTTAAAAATGGAATCCCCTTCGACCCTCAGTGAGGTCTAGAAGCACAACATCTATATCCAGAGATGGGAAGTAACAAAGTACAAATACTTTGTTACTGTACTTAAGTAGATTTTTCTGATATTTTTACTTTGCTTTACTACTTATTTTTATGGCGACTTTTTACTTCTACTCCTTACATTTTACACAAATATCTGTACTTTCTACTCCTTACATTTTAAAAAATTGTCTCGTTACTTTAGTTTTGAATCATTTCAATGGAGTTACTGTTATTATTTTCCATGTCATCAATACCAAATTCAATCTAACTGGATGGGAATCTACGTTGCATTTGACGCACCACTACAAGATGAATCGACAGATTCGGCGGTATTCATTGGCGGTAAATCATTGCAGCTTGGTGGCGGTGGCGTTAGCATAGTAGCATGGACGACGAGATGATTGAAAATGAACACAACGGAGATCTAGTCCTATTGGCAGACATCCATTTAAAATGTAGGCAACGGCATGAAAAAAGTGGTTTCTACTTTTACTTTTATACTTTAAGTAAATTTACAAGCCTGTACTTTGTTACTTTCACTTGAGTAAAGAAGTTTAATCAGTACTTCCACTTTCACCAGAGTATTTTTTAACACAAGTATTTGTACTTTAACTCAAGTACGGAAAGTGAGTACTTTTGCCATCTCTGTCTATATCCAGTCAATTTAACAAAGATCCTGCTATATGGCTGTACATTTTATTTTGGCATTTGACCAATTAGATGAGCCCTTTGATGATATATTGCCTACTGGAAATTAAAGGAAATGTCCGGTCAGCTAGGAATAACCAATGGATCATTATTTATGCCTAAAACTAACACGCTAAAAGAAGGTGGAAACAAATCAAGTATATTTCAGATCTCCTTTGGAAGCGTTGGATTCGAGAATATATACCGTCGTTACAGGAAAGACAAAAATGGATAAAGAAAAGGAGATGTTTCATTCCTGGAGATGTGTTGGTGGTTATAGAGTCCACAACACCTCGAGGTTCATGGATATTAGGGAAAGTTATTAAAACTTTTCCAGATAAAAAGGGTCTGGTACGAGTGGTTCATCTTCAAACGAAAACAAACATTATTGAAAGACCTGTAACAAAAATCTGTCTATTATCTGAAGCTGCAAACTAAAAACTGATAGAATAATGATGAATGCATAAACCTGATTTGCCTCTTATGTATATTTGTATCCAGATATGTCTTTATTTGTGGCTCCTTTTTCATTTAAGTTTAATAATTGCCACATGCAATTAGGGGCTGGCGTGTAGGAGCCAATTATCCTTTGATGTTTGTCGCCACCAGGGGGCGTATTTAATTTTGAGTTCTGAGTGTCTTATGGGGGGATGGGTTATTTAAGGTCAACCATCAATTCTGTTCAGGTGTTGTTAATAGGATGAGGCAAACAGTTTTCTACTGTGCTTGGTTGGATTTATGTCGAATTTATGTGGATCTTGAAAGAAACAGTAAGACAATGGACTTTGTGCTGAAAATAAATGACTTTATTTTATGTCAAACGGAAGATCGGCATCGTGAATCTTAATTGAGTGCACGTAAAACCAATGCCTTCCAATAAAAACCACCAGTAGCCTAAAATATAGGATTTTAGCCGCTACAATCAGTAAAAAAATGAAAACCATAATTTTTGTCTGGGAGCGGCCATTTTTGCCCAAATATAGTAACCCCTCCCTCCTGCCATCTTCCAGCAGTGACGTCACGGTGCGGTAAGCCCATTCTCCCCGCTTTACAAGCTAAATCAATGGGAACTACTAGACACATCTGCAATCAACAACAATTATTGAAGATTTCCAGAGGACTTCACCATTGAAATTCACCAGAGCTATAGTGAAACTGACAATGCCCACGTGCATGGCAGCTGAATGCTGGAATACATCGGGTAAAAGCGAAAAAAAAGAGTTATTCAACCTTTCTGATTCCTGATCCTCCACGGACGGGTTGGTAGTTGGATCGCCAACTTGAAGAGGGAGGATTCGCCATCGAACTTCTGGCCAGAGAAAAAACACGTAATATGTAGCCAACATTTGGAAGAAGAATGTTTTCAAGATGACTTGGATAATAGCGCGTTGTGACAAACACCAGATACAGCACTGGGACTTGATCAACAGCCGATACCGCACCGTGACGTCACTTATATTTTGAAAAGTATGTAGTAATTTCATATTTAACATATTTTCAGAAGTTTGTATTCCGAATATGACCAGACTTTTTGTTTAAGTTGAAAAAAAAAAAAAAAAACGGTTAACATGTAAAGAAACAAAAAGATAAATAAAAAGCCAACTGAAAAGTTAAAAAGTTAATAAGCCTCGTTAACAATTATATTTTGGTCTATAAACTAAAAAAAATGTAAGTGCCAGTATCAGCATTAATGCCTCTAATACGGAAGAGGATTAGGGCCACTGAAAAAAAAAAAAAAAGTTAACTGATTTTAAAACTTTATTTCAGTTTAACATGGAGAAAAAAGTCAGAATTCTGACTTTTTTCTCAGAATTCTGACTTTAATCTCAGAATTTTGGATCTTAATGTAGATGGGCACCATGAAGGAAGAGATGTGGAGCTCTCAGCTTCACTGACAAAGATGTGAGTTGTTTGAGGTGGCCAGTGACACATTGGTGGAAAATGACGGAATTAGGCAACTTTTTACGTGCCCGAGGGGTCCCATCATTAATGGAGGAGCAGAAGGTCATTAAAACAAGAGAGCTAGTCCCTAAAACAGACATCGCTATGGCTGGATGCTAACATGTTTGTTATCTGTCAGAATTCTGAGAAAAAAGTCAGAATTCTGACTTTTTTTCCTATATTAAACTGAAATAAAATTAAAAAATCAGTTAACTTTTTTTTTTTTCCAGTGGCCCTAATCCTTTTCCGTACTCTAAGGTTATGTTAGACCAAGAAAAAATGTGTTTCTTTCTCTCTGAGTGTTTTTCAAGAATTTCTTAAAAAAGCACTTCGGGCAAGTTGTTGTTTCTTGTTATTACATTTACATTTTTTCATTAAAATATCCATATTTTTTTAATGTTACAAAGGTAATACGCTCTTGTTCTGAATTCCAGTGACACAATTGGCTTGAAATTTTTATTTTCAAAGTATTTCACTGAGTTCACCCTATAAAGGGTTAAGAGTTCATCTTCTCCTATTAAGCTCTGAGTGACAAAAACTGACGCAAACAGGCCGAGAGTGTGACAGCACACAGAGAGTACTCAGAAAATCAAATCAGTTCTGCTGAAACCAAAATTGGCCCCTGCTAAGTTTGAGAGAATATCAACAACCAGAACTTCTGTTAAGATGAAGTTCCAGAAGACAACTGCTGCTGTCGTTTAAAGGGTTGGACAGAGCTGATGACTAGAACGGCCTCATATGAGAGGGCGAGAAGATCTATTCAATTAGGTTTTCGGGGTATTTTTGAATGATATAGAAGACATGATGAGATAAATGTGATATATGTGATACTCCTGTACCAATTTGATGGCCGCTCACACTGAGCCTGGTTCTGCTGGAGGTTTCTTCCTGTTCAAAGGGAGTTTTTCCTCTCCACTGTCGCTACAAGCATGCTTAGTGTGAGGGATTGCTGAAGAGTCAATGAGTCGATGCAATCAGCTGGTTTTCCTTAGATAGAAAACTTTGAATCAATCTGACTGGATGCATGGGCGGTTCTAGACGGGGGCCAACGTGGGTAGTGCCCCTGTAGATCATATCATGGCCCCTGTACTGAAGAAATAATACTTAAAATTAAAATTAATTCTAATTATGATCTGCACTGGGACAGACATGGTTACTGATAGGTCCTTTGGATCCATTTCATTTTTTGTTGTTGTTACAAATTATGTTTTACTAATCATTTAAAAACAATTAGATGATAGCTTCAGTGGTATTGAGATAGCATCCCAGTTTTCATCTGCTAAATGTTTTTTTTTAAACAAATACAAAAATACTCTAATTTTTACAGCCGATTTTATCTGTTTCTCTTGAGTTATTTTTCAGATGTTATAGAAAATGTTATTTTAACTTAAATTAGGTGGAAAAATATGTAAAATTCCTAAACTATGAGTGTATATTGACTTCATAAGAAATAGAATTTGAATTAAACCTAATTGAATAGAATTTGACTTCATGCAGCTATCTTAATATATTTGAATCCGTTGTCCTGTTTTTTTTATTTCATGCTTTTCTGTGCCCCCATGAAAACACCTTGCCCCCCCTTCTGGCCCCCTGGTACATTTGGTCTAGAACAGCCACTGACTGGATGATCTGGTGAACTGGAAAGTGCGTAGAGATGACATGTTGTGAACTGGCGCTATAGAAATAAACTGAATTGAATTATTTTGGTTTGTTGCTTCCTTGATATAATCAAAAGGGACAGAAAACTGATGTACAGTATATCTATGATCTTCTTGATCTCATTGATTTCTATGTTCATCTTTCATGCTAAAAAGATGAAGTTCCAGTGTGAAAGAACAGCTGCTTTTGTTGTTTTTTTCTGTGAGAAACTGATAAGCACATGTTTTATAAGGTGAATGAGGAAAATAATAACTTAATGAGAAGAACTGAGACAACTGTGTTTTTTTTTCTGCTTCAGACATAACTCAAGTTAAATAAGATATGATAAGGCCTAAAGGTGAGGAAAAACATTTAGAACAATTGATGAATACATGATCTGAAAGCTGATTTAAGCAGGACGGTGCCTGTTGAACTCTGACCCTGCAAATAGCTGCTTCATGTCCTCAG
Organism: Cyprinodon diabolis; assembly: GCA_030533445.1. Taxonomy (NCBI): domain Eukaryota; kingdom Metazoa; phylum Chordata; class Actinopteri; order Cyprinodontiformes; family Cyprinodontidae; genus Cyprinodon; species Cyprinodon diabolis. The sequence goes on along the minus strand of CM060067.1, from coordinate 2,149,162 downwards.
ACACACAATGACCAGGAAACACACCGCAGCTTTCTTTATGTCCACACACCAGCATCCCCGGCCGGAGTCTTGGTGTTTTGCGGGGGGGGATTTACAACCAGAAACGGCTGCAATGCCTGCAAACAAGGGGAGCTGCTGATCACAGTGATGAATGGAGAGGGTGTGTGTGTGATTTGTGGAGTGTTTACAACATAAATCCAAAGATATGTTGAGTGAGAGTTCATTTTCCAACCCCCCCATCCCACGTTCTGTTGTTTTGTTTCAGTCTGCAGCCTTGCTGAAGCTTCAGATACACATTCACTGCAAAAAATAAGTCTTTTTTTCTTGAATTGAGGAGGTAAGTGAGACACTTTGCCAATGGAACAAGACAATTTACATTTAAAATAAGAAAAAACAATTGCATTGTCTTATTACAAGTGCATATTATCCAATAATTTTATTTTAAGAGTAAAAATATGAATTCCATTGGCAGGTCATCCAATTTACCTACTTATATTAAGGGTAAATACACCTAATTTAAGAAATTTGTACTTATTTCTAGATTGTTTTTGCAGTGAACTGCAAAAACCAATTGAGGAATAATAAACAAATCATCTCGAAACACCTGCATTTGCCCTTAAATTGAGCACGTGATTAAAATCATCTAAAAGTATAAGTATCTGTTGCCCTTAAAATAGAAAGGAAATAGACAATTTGCACATGAAATTAGATAATGATTCTTATAAATCGAAATAATCTAACTACCTTCTCAAATTGAGGGGAAATACAATTAATTCAAGAAAATTATTATTTTTGCTGTGAAGCAACTACACTGCATAAGAATTATCTAAAAATAAGTGAAAACATTTTCAAATTTGTATATTTGTCCTTTTTTTTTAGCAGATAAATAAGATTATCTAATAAGAGAATGAGTATTTTCTGCCCTTGAAATAAAAATAATTGGATATTTTAGTGTTAATCAAGATAGTAGAGGTTTAAAAACTAGAGATTTCTTTTTATTATTTTAATCATAAAATCATCTTAGTTTAAGGGTAAATACTTACCTGCCAAATCAAGATGAGATGTAATATTTCAAGAAAAACCTCTTAATTTTTGCCATGTAATATTAAAGGAAAAGTCCGGTCAGCAAGGAATAATCAATGGATCATTATTTATAGCTAAAACTAATTCATTTGCAGTGATTTTTTTTTTTGGGTATTTTTTTTCTGTCTCCTTGAACCCCAGTGGGCCTCAGCAGATGGCCGCTCACACTGAGCCTGGTTCTGCTGGAGGTTTCTTCCTGTTCAAAGGGAGTTTTTCCTCTCCACTGTCGCTACAAGCATGCTTAGTGTGAGGGATTGCTGAAGAGTCAATGAGTCGATGCAATCGGCTGGTTTTCCTTAGATAGAAAACTTTGAATCAATCTCACTGGATGATCTGGTGAACTGGATCTATGACCCGAGATGACATGATGTAAATTGGAGCTATAGAAATAAACTGAATAGAATTGAACAGATTTAATGAATTTAGCATTAATCAGTAAAAAATAAAAATAAAATTTCGTCGCAATCACTGAGTCTGGGAGCACGATTTTTTGCCCAAATATAGTAACCCCTCCCTCCTGCCATCTTCCAGCAGTGACGTCACGGTGCGGTTAGCCTAGCGCCATTCTCCCCGCTTTACAAGCTAAATCAATGGGAACTACTAGACACATCTGCAATCAACAACAATTATTGAAGATTTCCAGAGGACTTCACCATTGAAATTCACCAGAGCTATAGTGAAACTGACAATGCCCACGTGCATGGCAGCTGGATGCTGGAATACATCGGGTAAAAGTGAAAAAAAAGAGTAATTCCACCTTTCTGATTCCTGATCCTCCACGGACGGGTTGGTCGTTGGATCGCCAACTTGAAGAGGGAGGATTTGCCATCGAACTTCTGGCCAGAGAAAAAACCCGTAATATGTAGCCAACATTTGGAAGAAGAATGTTTTCAAGATGACTTGGATAATAGCGCGTTGTGACAAACACCAGATACAGCACTGGGACTTGATCAACAGCCGATACCGCACCGTGACAATGTCACTAACCAGTAGGTGGCAGTAGTGTTCTTTGACAAACATGGACGCCTCCAGTAAAGCACATTCAAATGAAAATTACTCTGAATTAAAAACACTGATCATTTATTGAACAGGATGGAATCATTTCAGATTTAAAGAACTTTCAGAAGTTTGAATCCTGAATATAACCGGACTTTTCCTTTAAAGTAACCCACTTGTTTGCTGTTCAACAAAACCCCTGAAAGTTGCAGGATGCAAAGTTTATAGTTGAGAAAAATGCGTAAAAAACGACGCGTTTGGGTGTGAAAGAAGAACTGTCCTGCAGTCGGTAGCGTCCAGTAAATCATTCATTGTGTTCACACTCTGTCCCTATCTGGTAGCTGCAGGTGGTACCGGCCTGGAAGCCTGATGAGGTTCGACCCGCCACTCCCAGAGTGTTTGTGTGAGAGGGAGGGGGGTGCATGCAGATGGACACGAGGAGAGAGAGTGAGACCTGATTGTGTAGTTGAAGGGAAGAAGTGTGGAGGGAGCTTAAAACAAAGAGAAAGGGGTGTTAAAGTGCGGTTAGGGCTTCAGAGCCAAAGGAACGTGTGAGAGGATAAGATAGCACAATGTGGTTTTCATTCAGATACCACACTGAGATGGGGGGTGCAGAGGTGAGCGTTCACTCTCAGTGAGTGGAACTGAGCAGGGATGTAAATGCAGGGAAAGTCGGTTTAGCCGCAACAGGCCATCAGGGCATGAATCCATCAGAAGCAGTCAGTCAAATCCTCCCCGTCTGCAGCAGAACAGGAGCTCTGGTTGGAAAGTTGAAGCTCAAATCTCGATTTCTGGAACAAATGAGCCACAGTTAAAGCTGTTTACTTCAGAGTGTGCTCAGGAAGAACCAGCTGCAGACTGACAGTTGTGCAGATTTTAAAAAGTGTTTTTACTAAAAAGTGTTTAAAAAAAAAAGTTTTTTGCATTTGCCTTCAGTCAATCAGCGGTGCTGTTTGTTGTGCATCTGGAGAGGGAAAACTGCAACGAAATGGTTCGAGAACAGAGAAAAAATGCAAATATAGGTTTATTGTTCTTAAAGAAATTGTAGTTTTTATTTGATTTGAGCAGAAAGTACCAACAGAATAAGAGGATTATTGTTTAAAACAACAAGAAGTATCTCTATTAGCTTATTTTTAACTGCACAATCTCATTTTAAGGGCAAAGCTACTCATTCCGTCACCTTAGTAACCTGCTCGAATTAAAGGTGAATACACTCCTTTTAAGACATTTTTAATTTATTTATAGTTTAGATTTTCTGACGGATAAATCGGTTTAAACCGCTGTAGCTACCACATCTGCTCGGGTCCTGCTTCCTGCCAGTGACGTCACGCTACATGATTGGATGAACGTTGCCACATGATGTAAAACATCATGTGGCGACTTTATTCTCGTAATTTTATGACTATTCTCATTGCGACTTTATTCTCGTAATTTTACGACTTTATTCTCATAATTTTATGACTTTATTCTCATAATTTTATGACTATTCTCGTTACGACTTTATTCTCGTAATTTTACGACTTTATTCTCGTAATTTTATGACTATTCTCGTTGCGACTTTATTCTCGTAATTTTACGACTTTATTCTCATAATTTTATGACTATTCTCGTTGCGACTTTATTCTCGTAATTTTACGACTTTATTCTCATAATTTTATGACTATTCTCATTGCGACTTTATTCTCGTAATTTTACGACTTTATTCTCATAATTTTATGACTTTATTCTCATAATTTTATGACTATTCTCGTTGCGACTTTATTCTCGTAATTTTACGACTTTATTCTCATAATTTTATGACTTTATTCTCATAATTTTATGACTATTCTCGTTGCGACTTTATTCTCGTAATTTTACGACTTTATTTTCGTAATTTTATGACTATTCTCGTTGCAACTTTATTCTCATAATTTTACGACTTTATTCTCATAATTTTATGACTATTCTCGTTGCGACTTTATTCTCGTAATTTTACGACTTTATTCTCGTAATTTAATGACTATTCTCGATGCGACTTTATTCTTATAATTTTCTGACTTTATTCTCGAAATAGAAGAAAAAAATGTCTCTAGCCTGGCCCTAATACTCTGTCGTAGTTTTCTCCAAGTAGAATAACTAAAATCTCAATGAATGTCATTTTTTAAGATGTTCCATTTGTCCTCCTCTGCCCTCAGATCTTAATAAAAAGGATAAAAATAAACTGAGACTTTTAGTGTCACCTTGTTAAATAGCAGAGCTCAGTCTGTCTTTCCTTCCAGACTGACAATGATTGTTTTCTACTTTCGGCTACTTTAGAACGCCGTTGAAATGTAAAATAATAGCAAATATAGGAAATAATATGTTGAGACTCCAAAAGAGGTTTGATTCTTAAGAAACGAGTGCAATACAGTTTGTACAAGTGGGGTTGCCATATGATGACATAGGGGCGGGGCCCCGAGCAGTACTGGTACCTACTCCGGTTGCCAGGTCCGCTAATGCTAACTGTTGATTAGCATTACTAAACATTTAATCTACTTGTCCAGTAGAGAAGCAGAAATCTCTGCCTGGGCACTGGGCCCCTTGGCTTCACCAGGTCAGGTCTAAAATTCAAAAGCTTGACCCGTTTTCTTCGTCATTTTGCTTTCTTTTTAAATAAGAAGTTATTTGTCGCAATGATTTGAGCTACCAGGATCTCGCAACGCCTGAGCAGCGGCTCACATTTCCTATTGGTATAAGGAATAAATATTTACATATTTTGGATAAATCAAATTTCATAAAACAGTGTTTTATATTTGTTTGTCAGTAACATTAATACTTCTATTCTGTGCCACTCAAGACCCTTTATTTTTTTGATAAAGCTTATAGTTAGAGTGGCTCAGGTTATCCTGAGCAATCTCTATAGTTATGCTGCTATAGGCTTAGACTGCTGGAGGACATAGGGACCCTTTTTTCCTCATTCTGCTTCATTCTCTCTCTATTCTGCATTATTTGTTTGTTCAACCCCTTAATGTATGTTCTTTCTGCTAGAAGCCGTGACACCATGATAGATATCATCTGCTGCCATCCAACACCTTTGATAATAGATGATGGAGTTTGACCAGTTTTTTTTTCTTCAGTTTTTAGTCCTGTTTCTCTCCTAGACATGGCTATGGACTCAACTTGACTAACTGGGTCTGCTCTCCTTTATCCCTTTGACCTGAAGACTGGCTCAGAGCTCGTCTGTTTAACTGTTTCTTTCCCAGAGCATCCTGTGGAGCTGGTTTACTGTTACTTTTTCTAAAATAGAAATTATTCATGGATCAGAGCTTCTATGTTATTTTCTATGTCTGCTTGAACCCCAGTCGGCCTCAGAAGATGTCCGCTCACACTGAGCCTGGTTCTGCCGGAGGTTCCTTCCTGTTAAAAAGTATTTAATTTTTTTCTCTCTACTGTTACTGCATGCATGCTTGGTGTGAGGGATTGTTGCAGAGTCTATGAATGCCAACTATCACCACATGCTCTCCCAGGACTAGAGGCTCTTGCAAAGTCAATGACTGCATGCAATCAGCTGGTTTTCCTTAGAAAGACACTTTGCACCAAACTGATTGGATGATCTGATTGAATTTTCTTTTGGACAGATGTTGTGAATCGGAGCGATATAAATAAACTGAAGTAACTCAGCTTGATTTTTGGTTCTGCAATACATACAGGACATATTGAGCAATTGAAATTCACGGTGCTCTGACAATACAAGTAAAAGCCGGAAAATCTCAAATGAGAAAATGTCTTAATCAAGACAATATTTAATGAATAATAGAATACGATATGTGCAAAAAAACTAAAACAAAAGGTAGTAAAGCCTGAAACGGTGAACTGAAAACCAAACAGATGCACATAAATGCAGGCCTTACTGTTTAGACTGTTTGTTAAGACGATCAAGATCAGTGCTGTGATGCTTTAAGTCAAAATCAAGACATCGGTTGAAGGGCCGCTGTGAACTCTGCTCCTCATAAACATTCACACACATGTGGTGCAAAAGCTGCAGCCTCAGGTGTATTTAAAACTGCAAGGAGTCCCCCCCCCCAACACTTCATTTCTTCAAGGGCCAAAAAAAGGGGTCCGAGGTTTAGTCTGAGAAAGTAACTTTATGGCTTCACTCAGTGCAGAGGGCCTAATTTAACCCCGAGCGTGCACAAAAAAAGAAAGTCATAGCAGCACTGCGATCACTGGGCCTCTGCTTCAATCACTTACTCACTTTAATAGTCAAAAGAGAAAGAATCAGGCCTGTGGTGGGGTGGGGGGGGGGATAGTGAGAAGGCTGTGGCAGCACTGATAGCGTCCTATCGTCTCTGCCTCTGGTTTCCTGTTCTGAGTCAGTTTTTTTCTAACCCTGATTCTACTGCCTCTTTATAACTGAGGCCTTAAAGGCCAAAATATTCACTTTAATTCATCATTATGAGTGCTGGGGGGGAGAAATGCTGATTTCAGGCAGCATTTTTAGCTGTTAGACCTCTGATTGGTAAATAAACAACTTTGTGATCAGACTCTGTGACACGTCCTCTCATTATAGAGGAAGAGGAGGTGAGACTTTGGCCGTAAAACTCTTTAAACTAAATACTCTGAACCTTTTTTTCGACATGAAAAACAATTTTAAGTTACTTTTTCTTCAGGGAAAATGGAGATGAAGAAGAATAATGGCTTCAATAAAAGTTAAATGAAGTTCTTTTGTAAAAGTTTCTCTCTTTTTTTAAGCTTTGGTGGAGAAGGAAGTCCAGTTTGAAAAAGAAACAGGATTTATTGAAGCTCAGTGGCTCCGCTACACAGTTTTATCAAACCATGAATCAGTGTTTTTGTGTTTCTGTCATGGCCGACCGACAAGAAAATTCATTTCTGACGGGGAAGGAGGGAGGGGGGTCGGGGGTAAGAAATTGTGTGGGTGTGAGAGAGAGAGAATAATAAAGTGTCAGAAGCAGAGAAGTGTGGTTCTTTCAGAAGAAGCAGCTTGTTGTGACTTTCTGCAGTTTTTTGGGCAGCTCTCACACACACCCCCCCCCACTCCCAGGGACAGAGTGTGTCCTCTGAGGTGGGACATGGTGCCATCAGTGCCACTGCTCTGTGAGTATCACACATGTCTCAGCTTCATGCCTGGCCTATCTTCTGATTGCATTTCTCTACCTTGCTGCAGCTGCTGCAAACAAACTCTGCTCCCAGACAGAACTAAAAAAAAAAAAGCTCCAATGCTGCTTTGCTTCTTTTCGCCGACCTTAAACCGGATCCAGAAGCTCTGCAATGATTTACGCACAAGTGTGTCGCCTTTATGTGATTTAGTTTTTCTCTTTTTTTAAACCATCCAGTTTTTTTTTGCTTCCCCTCTTGAGCAGCAGGTATAAGCTTAAAGCGGGCCTCCATGTGGTACCGCAGAGGCTTTAATGATGTAAAACAATAAGGCTGAAGTCAGTGCAGGTAAGCTGAAGCAGTGTAACCGTAAGGTGATACCTGCGCTCCCCCACCACCAGGCTGTCGTGCGTCTCATTAACAGGATCACTTTTCAGCCGGGGCAAACAATCGGGTCATTATCCGTCCGAACCGAACCCAACTGCACAACAAAAACACATATAATGCTTTTACGCACTGGAAAAACAATCCAGAAATAAGTAAACATTTATTAAATTAAGTTTATTCACCCTTGATTTGAATAGATTTTAAATGAGATTGTTTGCCAATGGGATGAATATTTCTACTCTTAGAATAAGATAATTAGATAATATGCACTTGAAATAAAACAAGGCAGTTGTGTTTTCTTATTTTATATCTAAAATGTCTCTTTTATCTCCTTAATTCAAGAACAAGTGCACTTATTTTTGGAAAATCTAGATTTAGATTTTTTCCAGTGCGTCTTTACTGGTCAGTACGTTTCATGGCTTTAATGGAGGACCACTAACAGAGGAGGGCAGATTACCCAAAGGTTTGCTCTTAGGTAAAAGTAGCACTACTTCATTTTTACTTACGAAAAGGTAAAAAATAGTCGTCCAAGAAATGACTAAAGAGCTAAAAGGTACTTAGAGCTTCTAAGCGTAACGAGTTCATATTTTAAAAAAGGGATGTAACGTTACACAATATAGAGAGTTTTATGCAAATTCTGGTGTTTAAGAGAATGAGATGAAAAACGATCATTACACTATATTGCCAAAAGTATTTGCTCACCCATCCAAATTATTGGAATCAGGTGTTCCAATCACTTCCATGGCCACAGGTGTATAAATTCAAGCACCTAGGCATGCAGACTGTTTTTACAAACATTTGTGAAAGAATGGGTCGCTCTCAGGAGCTCAGTGAATTCCAGCGTGGAACTGTGATAGGATGCCACCTGTGCAACAAATCCAGTCGTGAAATTTCCTCGCTCCTAAATATTCCACAGTCAACTGTCAGCTGTATTATAAGAAAATGGAAGTGTTTGGGAACGACAGCAACTCAGCCACGAAGTGGTAGGCCACGTAAACTGACGGAGCGGGGTCAGCGGATGCTGAAGCGCATAGTGCGAAGAGGTCGCCAACTTTCTGCAGAGTCAATCACTACAGACCTCCAAACTTCATGTGGCCTTCAGATTAGCTCAAGAACAGTGCGCAGAGAGCTTCATGGAATGGGTTTCCATGGTCGAGCAGCTGCATCCAAGCCATACATAACCAAGTGCAATGCAAAGCGTCGGATGCGGTGGTGTAAAGCACGCCGCCACTGGACTCTAGAGCAGTGGAGACGCGTTCTCTGGAGTGACGAATCGCGCTTCTCCATCTGGCAATCTGATGGACGGGTCTGGGTTTGGCGGTTGCCAGGAGAACGGTACTTGTCTGACTGCATTGTGCCAAGTGTAAAGTTTGGTGGAGGGGGGATTATGGTGTGGGGTTGTTTTTCAGGAGCTGGGCTTGGCCCTTAGTTCCAGTGAAAGGAACTCTGAATGCTTCAGCATACCAAGACATTTTGGACAATTCCATGCTCCCAACTTTGTGGGAACAGTTTGGAGCTGGCCCCTTCCTCTTCCAACATGACTGTGCACCAGTGCACAAAGCAAGGTCCATAAAGACATGGATGACAGAGTCTGGTGTGGATGAACTTGACTGGCCTGCACAGAGTCCTGACCTCAACCCGATAGAACACCTTTGGGATGAATTAGAGCGGAGACTGAGAGCCAGGCCTTCTCGTCCAACATCAGTGTGCGACCTCACAAATGCGCTTCTGGAAGAATGGTCAAAAATTCCCATAAACACACTCCTAAACCTTGTGGACAGCCTTCCCAGAAGAGTTGAAGCTGTTCTAGCTGCAAAGGGTGGACCGACGTCATATTGAACCCTATGGATTAGGAACGGGATGTCACTTAAGCTCATATGTGAGTCAAGGCAGGTGAGCAAATACTTTTGGCAATATAGTGTATATACCACAGATAATTACACAATTTTATGTGGGATTAAGATGCAGTTAAATTACTGTAAACTTTACTGTATTTTCACTCCACCTCCAAACGACACCACAGACTGGAAAATGACATTAAACCAAAGGGCCTGGAGAATAAGATGTTTGTCTCTCTCTGCTGCATTTTTCTTTAAAATAAACTTTTTTTTTCATCAAGCAAAAGCAGAGATGTTGTTTTATATATTTACTTATGTAAAGGTTAAAGAAACGATGCAGGAAAACATTTCTGTCAAAAAGGTACTGAAGTAAATGCAGCTACACTGGAAAAAAATCTAAATCTAGATAAGTCATTATTTCTTAAAATAAGTGCATTTTTTCTTGAATTGAGGAGGAAAAAGAGACATTTTGCCAATGGAACAAGACAAGTCTAAAATTAAAATAAGAAAACACAATCGCATTGTCTTATCTCAAGTGCATTTTATCTAAATATCTTATTTTAAGAGTAAAATCATTCATTCCATTGGCAAACTATCTCATTTACCTCCTCAAATAAAGGGTAAATGCATGTAATTTGAGATATTTTGACTTATTTCTAGATCGTTTTTCCAGGGTATGGTTACAAACCACATCGACTTATTAATAATCTTGGGTTGGTAACGATAGAATATGAAGTTATTAGAGTTTTATTTTGGTATGGAACAACTCTTAAATTCAGATCTGATTTTAAAACATCTTAAATCTTGGCAGATTAATGCAGATTTTTCTCAAAGAAAGATTGATAATCTGACGGAATCTGCTCTTGCTTAGTAAATCCATTTGGAAACAGATCAGAAAGACTTTTTTGTGGTTAGATTATAGGTTTTGGTTAAATGGACACTTTTAGCTTGAATTTAATTGAGTTCAGTTTATTACCATAGATTAATTCACGGAATAAACGGGGATATAAATGGCAGCATAAATCACGTCAGCAGCAGTTATTCTGCCCCTCACAGCCAAAACTGATCTAAAACCAAGTAAAACATTTGAGCAGGTAAATAAACTGCAAAAACAATCTAGAAATAAGTAATTATTTCTTACATTTAACCTTCATTTGAGTAGGTAAATAAAATTATTTGCCAATTCAAAGATTCTTTATTACTTAAAATAAGACAATTAGATAAAATGCACTTGAAATAAGACAATGCACTTATTTTTTTTCTTATTTTAAATGTAAATGATCTTGTTCCATTGGCAAAGTGTTTCCCTTACCTCCTCAATTCAGGAAAAAATAACTTATTTAGAATTGAAAGTTTTTGGAAAGGAGTATTTTGGCCTTAAAATAGGACAATTTTATATCAGTTCCTTATTCTATACGTAAATCATCTTAAGCTATTGGCTAATTATCTGTTTTCACTTTAGAATTCAAGCGGAAATAAACAAATTTCAAGAAAAACTGACTTCCAGAGCTGTGTAAAGAACATGTTTGTTTGCTATAGCTTTATGGATCATTATAAACATTCATCATGATTGAACCTCAATATTTTTGGTATATTTTATGGCTTTAAAGACCTGCAGAAAGAGGCTGTGTATAGATGAAAGGCGACATAAAGTACTTCATCCAAGCATGTCACCTTTGCCTGCATACGAAACTTTGCACCCCCAATCTCAGCGTTTACTCATTTTAAAAGTCTATAATTAGGAATCATTCTAAACATCTTAACTTCTATGTTTAGAAAGTCAAATATTTATTTCTAATGAATGGAAAACATTGCAAGATTATTTTCTAAGTTAATCTAATCTAATCCTCCGGAGTACCTGTGGGTGATAGGATGGTGAGGGGGGGGGTTACGCTTTTGGCAACCTGCCCCCGGCGACACCTGCTGAACGGGACGGCCTTTTCCGCGCATGCGTAATGTTCAGCCAAAAATCCCAAACACCGTCTCGCCTGACATGCAGCGGTGTTCCAATCTGTCCAGAGATCCGGTCGGAGCAGGTCGGAGAGGGAAGGGATTAGGATTTATAGACCTTCTGAGTCCAACAACATGCCGAGGTCCTTCCTGGTGAAGAGCAAAAGGGCCCACAGTTACCACAAGCCCCGCTGGCCGGACGATGACTGCGCCACGCTGGACACTATTCTGGCACAAGTGTGCGCAGGTGGGTCCAAATGTGCGCAACTCAGGGAACTTTTAAAACAAATTCTCAGTGAAAAAATGATTTTAAAAAATATAAAAGATGCTTTTGTGGTGTCAGCAGGGAGCAGAACTCAGGGGGAGTTTGAATTCAAGCTGGAGGCTGAGGAGAACATGAGCTCCGGCGCTGACAGAGACTCCCCCGGATCCAGCCGGAGGTCCCGGGGGTCGCTGTCCTCCAGCTCCCCGCTGAGCTCCGACTGTGATTTCTGGCGTCCGCCGTCTCCGTCCTCCTCACCAGGTTTGGCACCAATCTGCTTTCATTTAGGGGAAACGTTTTTGAAGCTGATTAATTCCTTCAGATAAGAGACTTATTATATAATAAGTTAAAGGCATCATTTAATTTCCTTATCTGTAAAAAATATGATTGTTTTTATTGGCTAATATATTTTAATAGATGTCAAAATCGAGAAAAAAAAACTCTCTTTCTCCTGAAGGTGATAAAATCTGAATAAACTATTTAGGATCTGATATTATTCCGTGTTTTTATTAAAGTTTAAATGTTAAATTCATCTAGACTCTGAGAAATGTCCCACACCCGCAGCGGAGGAGGCCCCCTTCCACATCCCGCTCCTTCCTTACACCTGGTCGGCTTACAGCGGCTCAGATCTGCGGCATCTTGTCCAGGGGCCTCACCAGAGACAGCGGCCCCTCAGGGGCCACGGGGGGTCCCACCCACCCCCAGCGGGCAGGCCTGTCTACGGGTCGGAGCTCGGCGGCGGCGGCGGAGAGCGCGTTTACGCGCAGCGGGGCCTCGGCGGTGTGAGCAGGTGTTACCAGGAGTATCCACCGTGCGCAAACCGCGGGATCTTCAGGGTGCGGGACGGCGGGGAGCTTTACGCGGGGACCAAGCAGAAGGAAATCAAATCTGAGGAGGATTTTATTCTCTCTAATCTGGAGGAACATGGATCCTATAAGTGCATCAAATGCTGCAAGGTAGCAGGTTTTCCTTTATTCTACAGTATTAAAAACACTTACTTTATTTAATAATTAAACACATTTTATTCTGTTATTTTCTGAAATCTTTCCCGCGAAGGTTTTTTCCACACCCCACGGCCTGGAGGTTCACGTGCGGCGCTCCCACAGCGGGACCAGGCCGTTTGAATGCGGGATCTGCGGGAAAACCTTCGGGCACGCAGTGAGCCTGGATCAGCACCGAGCGGTTCATTCACAGGTACCTTCCTCAGACCGAGGGCCTCCACACGCTGGGACCCCGCATCCACACACGCAGGGGCCCCGCAGGTCCAAATCACTCAAACGCATCCAGAACACACACAATAACACGGTTAAGATTTGATTTTATAGCTATGGTTCAATTAAAATGGTTCATTTAGAATAATATAAACAATTAAAACAAAAGTTTGCAACTTTTGATCCAATTATCGATCAGCAAGAAACAAACAATGGATCATTATTTATACCCAAAATAAATATGTTCATGGTGATATAAAGTAGTAGGGAAATCATATTTAAATGTCAAATCATTCTGGCTTAAACATGTATATAAATTTACTTCTTATCAGACCATATTTTACAAAAAGTTAGAAAATTTCTATAAAAAAAAATTAATAAATTCCTGTCTTAAAATCTGTATTGTTTTTCGTTATCTTCTGCAGGCCAGTTAGTTCTACGTCAGCCTGAACTCCTAAATTCAGCCAATCATATATCTACGGTCATCTGTCAATCAAATGTTTTCGGTCATAGCATCTTGATTCATATGTCGCAGCTAATATACGCAAAGGTTGAAACCAGAATCCTTTCCTTTCCCATTGAGTTGCGTCCCAGTGTTCACGGGGATGGACGTCTGTGTCTTCGGCAGGCGTAGAGCTAACAGAACTGGCAGCGTTGCGAGGCAAGGGCTCAAACATGTACGGCTGGAAGCCTTCTACACCAAACCAAGCTTCTGCCGCCCTGGCGTCCTCTTCCACAACATCTTCATCCCCGCTTTCCTCCTCTAAATAAAAAATGGATGACGGAGGAGACTCATCCACGACCTCCGACACTAAACTCTCCTCCTCTTGCATGTTTCCGCTGTCCATAGCGTTCCTTGACAGCGTCGTTTCTAAGTCACCAATTTAGTGCTACTTGGTCCCAATGGAATTTCCCATTGGGAACCTGCTAGCACTAAGTTGCTAACTGGTTAGCAAGATGCTTCGAAGAAACCGGTAACAGTCAAACTTACTTGCGAACCTTCTGCCACAACAATCCCGCCCCCTTGATAATCGACCAATCACATTCACTTCATTCACTCGCGTAAAGTCGGGCACCACTCAGGAGAATTTGGAAATGCAACGGTTGGAACAGCTGTCTCCCTAAGGCTTTAATGAATTTACCGTTAATCAGTAAAACAATTAATCCATCTTCCAGCAGCGACGTCACGGTGCGGTAAGCCTAGCGCCATTCTCCCCGCTTTACAAGCTAAATCAATGGGAACTACTAGACACATCTGCAATCAACAACAATTATTGAAGATTTCCAGAGGACTTCACCATTGAAATTCACCAGAGCTATAGTGAAACTGACAATGCCCACGTGCATGGCAGCTGGATGCTGGAATACATCGGGTAAAAGTGAAAAAAAGAGTAATTCCACCTTTCTGATTCCTGATCCTCCACGGACGGGTTGGTCGTTGGATCGCCAACTTGAAGAGGGATGATTTGCCATCGAACTTCTGGCCAGAGAAAAAACACGTAATATGTAGCCAACATTTGGAAGAAGAATGTTTTCAAGATGACTTGGATAATAGCGCGTTGTGACAAACACCAGATACAGCACTGGGACTTGATCAACAGCCGATACCGCACCGTGACGTCACTAACCAGTAGGTGGCAGTAGTGTTCTTTGACAAACATGGATGCCTCCAGTAAAGCACATTCACATGAAAATTACTCTGAATTAAAAACACTGATCATTTATTGAACACGATGGAATCATTTCAGATTTAAAGAACTTACATTCTTTACTTACATTGATAGACTCTCCTCTCGCTCATAACACCTGCCTCCATTTTGTTATTTGCAATACTATAATGTTCACTTGCCTCGCTGACCGTTACTATAGTAACAACTGTTTAAATGCATCTTGCATTACTTACCTTCACATTTATTTACAGTACCAATTGTTTACATATACATTTGCGATACCGTACTTTAACTATATTATGCAATTACCTTCACTGCACTTTAATTTGAAAAGCCTCTGTCCAAGTTTTATTTTTATTTATTCGTTTTATAATAATAATATTTGATATCCTGCACTTGCTGCTATTGCATTTCTGGTTAGACCTAAACTGCATTTCGTTGCCTTGTACCTGCACCTGTGTAATGACAATAAAGTTGAATCTAATCTAATCCACCCGTTTCATTTCGGATGTGATCAACCATTAGATAAACATTAGTAGTGGTGATTAGTCCCATAGAATGGCCTCAGACTGGTCCTCCTCTACCTCCTAGTAGGTTTCTTCAATTCAATTCTATTCAGTTTATTTCTATAGCTCCAATTCACATCATG
Source organism: Cyprinodon diabolis (assembly GCA_030533445.1). Taxonomy (NCBI): domain Eukaryota; kingdom Metazoa; phylum Chordata; class Actinopteri; order Cyprinodontiformes; family Cyprinodontidae; genus Cyprinodon; species Cyprinodon diabolis. Next base: position 2,134,043 of record CM060067.1, on the reverse strand, counting down.
TCATCTCAGGTCACTTTCCAGTTCACCAGATCATCCAGTCAGATTGATTCAAAGTTTTCCATCTAAGGAAAACCAGCTGATTGCATCGACTCATTGACTCTTCAGCAATCCCTCACACTAAGCATGCTTGTAGCGACTGTGGAGAGGAAAAACTCCCTTTGAACAGGAAGAAACCTCCAGCAGAACCAGGCTCAGTGTGAGCGGCCATCTGCTGAGGCCCACTGGGGTTCAAGGAGGCTTATAGCTGATAATATGCAGCCTATGTTTGATAATAGCCGCTTTAGCCACATCTAAAATCTTATGTTTCACTTTCTATTTACCTACTTTATACTTTTTATCTACTTTATTTACAGCCTACCTTCTTTAAAAAAAAATGTGTTCTAAAGCTTTAGTTCCAGTGACATGTTTCAGTCACATGGATTTAATGTGGCGTTTAAAAACAGCTGACAGGATATGATATTTTATTTGGGAGGGGTTTTTCGCAATGAGTGACATCTTTTTTATAATAGATGAGGAACTATTAAAATTATATTGAGATTACACATAAATACATTAATTAATTCTGTGGGTAAAAAAGAAATGAGTTTAGGGTCAGGATTAGGATTCATTCGGTGATAAAAACCTAATGAGGCAGTGTATTCTCATTATGAGTTTGTATGAAATCGTACGAAAAGTTATGCACTGTAATTTCGTACGTTTTTTTCGTCGTATTTTTGCGTCTTGCCTCGAGACAAGATATCCTTGCGCATGCGCATCTTACGCACCATTCAATAACATACAATTTAACATACAATTAACCCTAACCCTCACCCTAACATACAAAACAGCAAGAGACGTAGTTAGAGACATGAAGAAGTAATTATTGCACAGTTTTTCCCAGTTTTACGTCCGTCCGCGGATCTGCTTTTTTCGTCTGTCTGCCTGCGCATGCGCACTGATCTGTTTTTTCGAGGAAAAACTTCAAAAACGTACGAAATACTGTGCATAACTTTTCGTATGATTTCATACGAACTGATAATGAGAATATGTTGAATGAGGCTACCAGTAGGAAGAATAATCTGAAGCCATTCTACGGGACTAATAACCACTAATAACGGCCATTTATTGGGATAATAACATCCGAAGTGGTTGATTTAATCTAGGGGTAAAAGTGGCCATGAATTTATCAGGAATCCCATGAAGTCTCAATCTGCTGCTTCATAGTGATCTGCTATCAGATTCCAAGACGCTATTTAAAAGGGTTCATTTAGTGACTACGGCAGGGCATTAGGGACATACTAAGATCATCTAAAATCATACATAAGGTCTACAAGAATAAAATCATAGCTATACGAGAATGAAGCCATAACATCAAAAGATAGTTTAATATTGCTATTTTAATTCATAGCATTAAGAGATTTAAAATCTTAACATTACAAGATTAGTTATAACATAGCAGAGTACAGTCATAACATTACGAGATTAATCACAGCATAACCTGAATAAGGGAGTAAGATTTCGAGATTAAATTTGTAACGTTACAAGATTAAAAATCGTAACATTTCTAGAATAAAGCTGTAAAATTACAAGAAAAAAGTTGAAACTTTACGAGATTAGGTCATAAAACTAAGATTAGTCATAATATAACACAAATAAAGTCGGAACATTATAAGACTAAAGTTGTAACTTTGCAAAATTAAAATTTTTATATTTAGAGATAAAAGTTTTAACATTAAAATGTTGAAGTTGTAACATTAAGAGCTTAATTTTTTTTTAAGATTAAGAGAATAGTTGTAACATTGAGATTAAAGCTGTAATCCAACCAGATTAAAGCGTCATTAGGAGAATAAAGTCGTAATATTCTGAGTTTATAGTCATAAAACTACAAGAATAAAGATGTTATGTAATGAGATCAAATTCATATTACGAGATAAAAATTGTAACGATACGAGTTGTAAGATTTAGATAATAAAGTCTCAATATCACAAGATTAAAGCTGTAATCCAACCAGAATAAAGTGTATTTACTAAAATAAACTCTTCAAATACCCTGAGAGTATAGTAATAAATTACAAGAATAAAGTTATGTAATGCGATCAATGCCATATTCCAAAATTGAAAAAGTAGCCTACTGTGATATAACCTCTTAGAAAAAGGCAGTATGCTCAGGCTGATGTTGGTTGATCACCCTGTCAACAATTTTACTTTATTAGAATTATCTGTCTCGTTACAACTTTAATATTATAGTTTATTCTCATAATATTACGACTTTAGTTTCATAGCATTACCACTTTACCTCCTGATAAGCAAACAGTCTTGGCCTGTAATATTAGTTTATATGCAATAGTGCAGTGTTTCCTGTTGCTTTGTGGCTGCAAAACCACAGGTCTAGTGCCCCTAGTGGCTAAAAGTTTGTGGCTTTGAATAACCAAAGATAAGAAAAGTGGATCTGCTGATAACTTTGACCGTGTAGGCTACTGAACATTGAGCGCATATGTCGGACTTGATCCTTGGCAGGAGACCCGCCTCTGGTTCTGCTGCGGCTTTCAGCGCGCCGCCGCGGCAGCTTCAATAACTGCCTTCTGCTTATTAGCATCATTTCCTCCCTTTTCACATTTTCCTCTCGTCAGTGTTGTTGGCTTAAAGTTGGAGCTGTTTGCTGCTATTAGCGATATTAGCAGCATGGTTATTAAAGGAGAGGTCCGGTCAGCAAGGAATAATCAATGGATCATTATTAGTTGTGCGCTGATGCCATTTTTTGGCCCCGATACCTGGCTGTGCCTCATCTGTTTGAAATTGATGTGTGTATATATGAAGAATTGCAGACTACTTGGATGTAATCATTGCCATCATGGCTTTGTCAAGCTGCTGCCTACCTTTGTGAAGCAGGAAAAAGACTAAAACAAAGTGAATCCAGTAGAACTTTTTATTGAATACCTGGAATGGGGGACAATAGTTGAAGAAACTCTTGGCTCAAAATGGTATCGGTGGCCCTATTGGTTGGTACTGGAGACTGACATTTTTTTGGGAATCCCACGGGATTCCCGTGAGAATGGGAGTCAGTATTAGTAACGATCACGTGATTGGGACGGTACAGGATTAAACATTAACGGGAGCAGACGGGAGCGGGAGCAAACCTATAGTAACTAAAATAAAACTAGGATCGATGCCAAAAAATAAAATAAATTACAAAGAAAAAAAAATCAGTACTGGCGCCGCCATTTTGTAGTTTTTTTCCTTGAAGCCTACACTATTATGCGAGTCAAAAAAACTACACGACCCAAAAACCAACAGTGCTTCCGCTCTAAACAACAATGGAGGGACCAACAGTTAGTGGCGAACTCGACTCGAATGGGAGTGGTGCGGGAGCGGGAGTCATTCTGAATGGGAGCGGGAGTAATTTCACCAGGAGTGGGACGGGACAGGATTTAGATTTCTACTCTGGCCCGGGATCGGACCGGGACACAATTTTTTTCTGTGGGAGTGGGACGGGACAGGAGTGAAAATCCACTCCCGTGTCAGTCTCTAGTGGGTACTCTCCGATACAGATACCACCATTTTATTTCTGGATCGGGGCCCCGCCCGATACTGGTATCGGTGCAACACTAGTCATTATTTATAACTAAAAGTAATACGTTCACCAGGATAGTTAAACTGAAAATGCCCACACGCATGGCAGCTGGATGTTGGAATACATCAGGTAAAAGTGAAAAAAAAAAAAAATGAGGAGTTGGTAGTTGGATCGCCAACTTGAAGAGGGAGGATTTGCCATCGAACTTCTGGCCAGAGAAAAAACCCGTAATATGTAGCCAACATTTGGAAGAAGAATGTTTTCAAGATGACTTGGATAATAGCGCGTTGTGACAAACACCAGATACAGCACTGGGACTTGATCAACAGCCGATACCGCACCGTGACGTCACAAACCAGTAGGTGGCAGTAGTGTTCTTTGACAAACATGGATGCCTCCAGTAAAGCACATTCAAATGAACATTACGTACTTAACAATGTGTAATAATTTCATATTTAAAGTACTTTCAGGAGTTTGAATTCTGAATATGAGCGGACTTTTCCTCTGCAGAGTAAAGTCTGCATCTGCATAAAGCTTCTCAGACGAGGGAAAGGCAACGTGTTGTAAAGTTTCCTGTTAGATTGCTGTGATGACTGTGAACTTTATGAAATATGGAGGACTCTGAACTGATCTGGGACTTAGATTAAACTAGACAGAGGACCGCTGATCAAAACTCCAGTCCTATTTGTCCTCAGTTTAGGAGGAATATTTCAGATGGTGTCTCTTGTCCAGAAGTGACTCAGAACATCCCTAATCCATCAGTTGTAGCCCATAAACCCTGGATGTGTCCAGCTTAGCGGCTCCTGAAGTTTCTACTCCATTTCCAGTCTTCTACCAAAGGTTTTCCTTCCACCCAACTTTACATTAATATGATTGGAAGTTCCTCTCTGTGAGCAGCCATTTTTCTTTAGCTACAACCTTATGCACCATGACATCCGACCTCTGGATTAAAAACCTTTTTTGCTCTGCTGTAAAACATGTGAATGACAAAATAACAGAAATAAACATAAAAGGTATACACGTAAAAATATATATATTTGGGTTTGACTTTTTAAATGGGATTACTGAGATGGATAGATGAACCCATAATAAATCTTATTTGTCTTTGCGTGATTTCTTTAACAGGAAAGGAGCTTTAGCTGCAAAATCTGCGGGAAGAGCTTCAAGCGTTCCTCCACGCTCTCCACACACCTGCTCATCCACTCGGACACGCGACCCTATCCCTGCCAATACTGCGGGAAGAGGTTCCACCAGAAGTCCGACATGAAAAAACACACCTTCATCCACACAGGTGAGGGGAGGTGCGCCTTCTGCTTGGCTTCCTTCTCCCAACACGACTGATTATTTTAACTATTTGTTGCCGCTGCAGGGGAGAAGCCGCACAAATGCCAGGTGTGTGGGAAGGCGTTCAGTCAGAGCTCCAACCTGATCACTCACAGCCGGAAGCACACGGGCTTCAAGCCGTTCGGCTGCGACCTGTGCGGGAAAGGCTTCCAAAGGAAGGTGGACCTGAGGCGGCACAAGGAGACGCAGCACGGACTCAAATAAGCAGATCTGGTTGAATCAAGCCCTTTCACTAAACATGGGCCAGTCTTTTTGTTCTCTGCATTGATCTGCTGTTTTTTTTTCCTCACTATTTAACTATTTATCATCGGTTTTTACTTTATAATGAGGAACTTGAATGATACATTTCCAAGATTGAATATTTGTATCAGCTGTATGAATTTCCTGTTATTTGTTATACAAACATGGATTAAATATTAATTTAAAGATCTGATTTTTTTTCTTCTCTCCCTCTCCAGGGTGCCATAACTTAAGCGGTGGCATAATAGAAAAATTTTGTTCAGTTCACACATTTTTCTTTTTTTTTTCTATCAGGTGTGTTTCATTACATTTAAAGCGGGAAACAGAAGGAAATGCAGGCTTCAGATTTTTCACAACCCATCCGGAGTCAGATTGATCTCATTATGATAAATGTTAGTTCATAGGTTCGATTACTACCTGATCTACATAGTTTAGAAATCACTTAAACAGAACCCATTTGACACCATGAAGTAGGCCAAAAACTTTTTAAAAACACCACTTGAATTTGCCTTTGTTTAAAGGAGTCATAAACCGGTATTTTACTGATATAAACCTTTTAAATTTCTCTTCAAATTCCTGTTCAATCAGTTTTAGGAGACAAAATAATAAATTGGAGCTCATTCTGACCTGTTTTATACCCACTTTTTACTTGCTAGGCTGTGCACAATAATATCAGTAGCGTATTTGTGTGTTCTTATCGATGTAGCTTTAGCAACATTAGCAGTCTGCCATGGTTCATTTACCGTCTTTTTCCAGTCTCTTAATTTAATTCAGTTTATTTCTATAGCTCCAATTCACATCATGTCATCTGAAGGCACTTTCCATGTCACCAGATCATCCAGTTAGATTGAATCAAAGTTTTCTATCTAAGGAAAACCAGCTGATTGCATTGACTCCTTGACTCAAATACAACCCCTCACACTAAGCATGCTTGTAGCGACAGTGGAGAGGAAAAACTCCCTTTGAAAAGGAAGAAACCTCCAGCAGAACCAGGCTCAGTGTGAGCGGCCATCTGCTGAGGCCCACTGGGGTTCAAGGAGACAGAAGCAGACATAGAAAAAGAAGCATAGATGCAAAAGGCAACTGTCAACCAGCTCCACAGGCGGCCCCGTCCAGGAAACACACAGCCAGGCAGACGAGCTCCGAGCCAGCTCCCATGTCAGAGGAAGGAGGTTTTTCAAAAATGCTTGAAAAACTTCCAAGAGGGCTTAGATAGCTTTTTATTCCACGTAAAAAAAAATATAATTGCAATATGGATGCTGTGTAGCCGGCTTACAGTTCTAAAATATGAATGATGTGATTTAAGGGTTTTTTACCTTTTCTTTTTTACAGCACTGTGTATTCAGTGAGCTTATGTTTTGGGATCCCTCTGCTCAAACTAATGCTAGAACCACCCAAAAAAGCACTGCTGGGGTTTTCTTTGTCTCGCTCCACTGATTTCTATACAAGAAAGAAAGAAAAAAAAAACAAGAAGCTCTACGTGAAGTCATGCAGACCATCAATCACATCCCCCAATCTGCAGTGACAGGTCAGAGCTGATACTTCTCATATCTGAGCACAGGAACGTTTCACAGCATGCGCCATCTGGCAAAAAACAAATATTCTCAGGCAAAGCAATCATTCACATACCCATATAACAAATGACATTAGTGGGGGCCCATAAAAGGCAACGTAAAGGAAGTCTGCAGGATTTGAGCAGCTTTTATTACAGTAGAAGCGCCTCTAACTGCAGCAATAAGCGGCCATATCCACATGGTGTTTTCACAGCGGGCAAAAAGCTGGGTGTGATTTTCTTTTTGCTTTGCGTTGCCTCTACCTTGGTTAAATATTGAAACCTCAAGGATTTGATTTGCACATAACTGGCCACGGATTGTCTCTGTAATCCGGCTCTGTAAGTACAGGAAGAAGCATTCATTGATAAAAAGCAAATACAAATAAATAAATCTTTCATTGTCAGAACAAAATCTCTCACTGGAAATTAGCAAATGTTCAGATTTAATTTCGACAGTATCCTTTGTGTCACAATCACTGTTACCCCTGCAGTCATGATAGCCTTTATGACCCCTCTGCTAATAGTAAAATATGTTTGGCCCGCAGCATCACAGGTCCTAGATCTTGTTTAACTATAGGGATGAAGGTGCTTTTCTACATAGCTGTATCCATTTCCATCCATTTTTGTGTCACGCTTAATCCCAGCTGGGGTGGCAAGGGTGCTGGTTTCTATCTCCAGCTGTCTACGGGTGCACTGGAAAAATGATCTAGAAATAAGAAAACATTTCTTAAATTAAATGTATTTACCTTTGATTTGAGTAGGTAAATGAGATAATTTGCCAATTAAATGAGTATTTTTACTCTTGAAATAAGATAATTAGATAATATGCACTTCAAATAATACAATGCAATTGTGTTTTCTTATTTTACATCTAAACTGTCTCATTCCATTGGCAAAATGTCTCTTTTATCTCCTCAATTCAAGAACAAATGCACTTATTTTAAGAAATAATTTTTTTAGTGTGAGAGGGGCGGGGTCCACCCTGGACAGGTCTCCAGTCCATCACAGGGCAACACAGAGACAAACAGGACAACCATTCACTAACACACTCACACCTGAGGAGAATTTAGAGAAGCCAATTAACCCAAACAGTCATGTTTTAGGACTGTGGGAGGAAGCCGGAGTACCCGGAGAGAACCCACGAATGCACAGGGAGAAGATGCAAACTCCGTCAGGGATTGAAGAGATCAGAGATTGCATGAATGGTTGAAGACTAAATTTGACTTTTGAAAAAACGGCCAGTAGATGGCATCTATATCTACCACTTGCATGAACCACATCTCTTTTGATATCTAGTTTTGCTGCTAAGCGTCATGTTCAGCAATGAAAGCACACATCCTTATATTTAACTTGCGTACACAGTCAGTTATTGAGGCTGGTACATCAGCTGTCGCCGTAGCTCCCGGCTAACATGTAGCGTGTGCAAACGCACGAACTGCAGTTTGAGGACCAGGGTCTAACTCATGTTTGCGTGGCACCTTTTATCCGCTGGATGCGTTAAAAAGTGTTCCTGGAGCCCAGCGTGCAGAAGCAAGCGTCTTTTATTTATGATCGTGACATCTTCCACGGAGTTCATGAACTGCATGGTTCCCCCTCCATGCTATTCTGTTCTCTCTATGGTCCTTCTCTCCAAACACAAGGTTTCATTTATTTATTTTTTCACTTTTAACAAGTCTCTGCGTAGAATGGAGCTGTAAATGGTATAAGGTGACTTTCCGTGTAAAACTTCAGAACTGCACAACAATCTATCTGGCGTCTTGAACAAGAAACGAGAGGAAGAGGAACACGTTTCCCTAAGACCTTCCCCTTCTTCTTCTGATTGGCTAATACTGTTAGTTTCAAACCGGCCCTGTCCGATACTGGTATCGGTGCAACACTAATTACAATAGTGATTTTCTAGTTTTTTATGATGGAAATCAGTCATTAGGTCAACAAGTTTAAAGTCGCGAAAATCGCCCCATTTAGGCTACCGTCTGAAAACCGATCCGTGCCAAGCTCGGGTCCATACGACCATTTACACACCACACTAGCATGGTTCCTCGCCTCCTAGTGGCAAGCAAACCAACATGGCGGCGCCCGTAACATTCAGGAAGTTTGCTGAGATTCTGGCAAAGAAGGCAGCCTTTGGTGAATTTACTCGACAGAGTCGGCTTTAGGCAAGTGGATCCGATAAACGATAGTCTAATCAGGGCTTATAGACGCAGGAAACAACGACAGACGTTGAGGTTCATCACACTGCTAAGCAGAATCATCACTGGAAACCGTGTGGCGCGGTAGGGAAGCTGGGATTTTTATGAATGTCTGAAGTTTCATGATTACAGAGGCTGACTGTAAGGAGATGACGAGGTCTGTTTGATATCTGAGGACCGAGCCAGAACTGAACTGCGCCGAGCCCTACTGATGAACTAGCACCATGTTAGCGGGGTTGGGTTGCGTCGTGCATGGCCCGGTTCAGTTCTGCATACGACTTACACTCAACGGTTACCTCGGTTACCATGCTTGGCCCGATCTCAGCAAGGTTCCTAAAGGGTAGTGGAAATGGGGCCATTATGTAACTTAACCAGAATAAAGTCTTAGCATTTTGAGAATAAAATCGCAATGAAGATAAATAAGTTGCATTAACAGAATGGTTTACAATAACAACATTAAAGGGGCCGAAGCTAAGTACCGGAGTACCTTAGAGCTCTGGATGTTGTCGGACTGTCGTGGTTCAACATTGCATGGATATCAGGGTCAGAGCCACTGGATTGGAAGACAGGGGTGGTGCTTCTTGTGCATATGATGGACAACCTGTCCTCTGACCACTTTTTAATAATATTCAGGATTACTTTAACAGAGTTCTAATCCCCCAAAAGAAGGCTTCACTTTAGCAGATCATTATCAGTTGGTGCAATTATAAATTTTAAAGAATCTGTTGCACTTTCTCTCTCATCTGTGTCGCTGAGCAGTGCTGCAGAGGGCAATAGCTTAGTTTATTCCTCCTCACAGGTTGATGATTTTACACAAAACACAAACTCATTTTGTTTCATTCTCAGCATCTTTTATAAGATTGAAAATATATATCCTACATCTGTTTATGTTCACTTTGTGTCAGTTTGTAGTGGGTTTAAAGAGCTGAACTAGACTCAGAAGGTCCTGCTCCTGTAGGCCCAGCTCCTCCATCAGAGTGTTTAAATATTGGACTGAGGCCGACATCTTCAGGGCCTTCTGCACCACCGGAGACACGTCTGATAACCTAAAAGATGAAAGAAAATACAATAAAAAGAAAGAAAAACCACTGGAACCATTAGAGACATCTTCCAGCTACACCATAATGAATCAAAGGAAAATAAATCCTGATATGAAGCAGGAGATAAAAGACTGGGGTCAGGATGGCAACTTCTGCTATGAGGCACAAAAACTCTGAGTCTGAATATGAGTTAATTAAACCAAATTGATGAAAAAAAATATATTATTTCCACTGATACATTATAATAGGAGCTGATTTAAACTCACCAAATGAGTCAGTGATTGCTGCCTATTTTTTTACAGATCAATAAACGCACCAATCAAAAAAAAAAAAAAAATAAAAAAGTCGCCTTTTTGGCTCCCACTGTGATCCAGATGTGTTTAACAAAATGCCCTCTATGGAGTGCCATTTGTGAAATATTCAGTTATATTTTGGATTATTCAGTCTGTCAATTATATTATATAGAACAGAAGTTGCCCTTAATTAGTTTAAAGTAGCAGCCTTTCAAAGTGGCCCTTCCCAGTCAAATGGCACCCGAATGGCAGCCTACTTCCTGCCACTGACTGACCCCCCTCTTGCATATTTTTTTTACTCTGACTCCACCCTTTCACTGAATTACAGGGTCTGACCAGCAGATGCCACTTCTCTTTAGAATGTCCACAAATCATGACAGAAAAGGTATTGTAGGGCACCAGCCCTACAAGACAAGCCAAAGACCAGCCGAGGGCCAGCCGAGGACCAGCCAAAGACAAGCCAAGGGCTAGCCGAGGACCAGCCAAGGGTCAGCTGAGGACCAGCTGAGGGCCAGCCAAAGACCAGCCGAGGACCAGCCAAAGACCAGCCGAGGACCAGCCAAAGACCGGCCGAGGGCCAGCCAAAGACCAGCCGAGGGCCAGCCAAAGACCAGCCGAGGACCAGCCAAGGACCAGTCAAGGCCCAGCCAAGGACCAGCAAAAAACCCCTGCTGAGGGCCAGTCGAGGACCAACCGAGGGCCAGTCAAAGACCAGCCGAGGGCCAGCCAAAGACCAGCCGAGGGCCAGCCGAGGACCAGCCAAGGACCAGTCAAGGCCCAGCCAAGGACCAGCAAAAAAACCCCTGCTGAGGGCCAGTCGAGGACCAACCGAGGGCCAGTCAAAGACCAGCCGAGGGCCAGCCAAAGACCAGCCGAGGGCCAGCCGAGGACCAGCCAAGGACCAGTCAAGGCCCAGCAAAAAAAACCCCGCCGAGGGCCAGTCGAGGACCAACCGAGGGCCAGCCAAAGACCAGCCGAGGGCCAGCCGAGGACCGGCCAAGGACCAGTCAAGGCCCAGCCAAGGACCAGCAAAAAAAACCCTGCCGAGGGCCAGTCGAGGACCAACCGAGGGCCAGTCAAAGACCAGCCGAGGGCCAGCCAAAGACCAGCCGAGGGCCAGCCAAAGACTAGCAGAGGGCCAGCCGAGGACCAGCCAAGGACCAGTCAAGGCCCAGCCAAGGACCAGCAAAAAAAACCCCGCCGAGGGCCAGTCGAGGACCAACCGAGGGCCAGTCAAAGACCAGCCGAGGGCCAGCCAAAGACCAGCCGAGGACCAGCCAAGGACCAGTCAAGGCCCAGCCAAGGACCAGCAAAAAAAACCCCGCCGAGGGCCAGTCGAGGACCAACCGAGGGCCAGTCAAAGACCAGCCGAGGGCCAGCCAAAGACCAGCCGAGGGCCAGCCGAGGGCCAGCCGAGGGCCAGCCGAGGGCCAGCCGAGGACCAGCCAAGGACCAGTCAAGGACCAGCAAAAAAAAACCTGCCGAGGGCCAGTCGAGGACCAACCGAGGGCCAGCCAAAGACCAGCCGAGGGCCAGCCAAGGACCAGTCAAGGCCCAGCCAAGGACCAGCTAAAAAAACCCTGCCGAGGGCCAGTCGAGGACCAACCGAGGGCCAGTCAAAGACCAGCCGAGGGCCAGCCAAGGGCCAGCCAAAGACCAGCCGAGGGCCAGTCAAAGACCAGCCGAGGGCCAGCCAAGGGCCAGCCAAAGACCAGCCGAGGGCCGGCCAAAGACCAGCCGAGGGCCAGCCGAGGACCAGCCAAGGACCAGTCAAGCCCAGCCAAGGAGCAGCCAAAGACCAGCCGAGGGCCAGCCGAGGACCAGCCAAGGACCAGCCAAAGACCAGTCAAGCCCAGCCAAGGGCCAGCCGAGGGCCAGCCAAGGGCCAGTCAAGGACCAGCCAAGGGCCAGCCAAGGACCAGCCAAGGACCAGCCGAGGGCTAGCCAAGGGCCAGCCAAGGACCAGTCAAGGACCAGCCAAAGGCCAGCTGAGGGCTAGCCAAAGACCAGCAAAAAAAAACCTGCCGAGGGCCAGTCGAGGACCAACCGAGGGCCAGTCAAAGACCAGCCGAGGGCCCGCCAAGGGCCAGCCAAAGACCAGCCGAGGGCCAGCCAAAGACCAGCCGAGGGCCAGCCGAGGACCAGCCAAGGACCAGTCAAGGCCCAGCCAAGGACAAGCAAAAAAAACCCCGCCGAGGGCCAGTCGAGGACCAACCGAGGGCCTGTCAAAGACCAGCCGAGGGCCAGCCAAGCGCCAGCCAAAGACCAGCCAAAGGCCAGCCAAAGATCAGCCAAAGGCCAGCCGAGGGCCAGCCAAGGACCAGCCAAAGGCCAGCCGAGGGCCAGCCAAGGACCAGCCAAAGGCCAGCCAAGGGCCAGCCAAGGGCCAGTCAAGGACCAGCCAAGGAGCAGCCAAGGACCAGCCAAGGAGCAGCCAAAGACCAGCCAAGGACCCGCCAAAGGCCAGCCGAGGGCCAGTCAAGGACCAGCCAAGGACCAGCCAAGGGCCAGTCAAGGACAAGCCAAGGACCAGCCAAGGGCCAGCCAAAGGCCAGCCAAGGACCAGTCAAGGAACAGCCAAAGGCCAGCTGAGGGCTAGCCAAGGGCCAGCTGAGGGTTAGCCAAGGGCCAGCCAAAGTCAAGCCGAGGGCCAGTCAAGGACCAGCCAAGGACCAGCCAAAGGCCAGCCGAGGGCTAGCCAAGGGCCAGCCAAGGACCAGTCAAGGACCAGTCAAGGACCAGCCAAAGGCCAGCTGAGGGCTAGCCAAGGGCCAGCCAAAGTCAAGCCGAGGGCTAGCCAAGGGACAGCCAAAGTCAAGCCGAGGGCTAGCCAAGGGACAGCCAAAGTCAAGCCGAGGGCTAGCCAAGGGCCAGCCAAGGACCAGTCAAGGACCAGCCAAAGGCCAGCTGAGGGCTAGCCAAGGGCCAGCCAAAGTCAAGCCAAGGGCCAGTCAAGGACCAGCCAAGGGCCAGCCGAGGGCTAGCCAAGGGCCAGCCAAGGACCAGCCAAGGACCAGCCAAGGTCCAGCCGAGGGCTAGCCAAGGGTCAGCCAAGGACCAGTCAAGGACCAGCCAAAGGCCAGCTGAGGGCTAGCCAAGGGCCAGCCAAGGACCAGTCAAGGACCAGCCAAAGGCCAGCTGAGGGCTAGCCAAGGGCCAGCCAAAGTCAAGCCGAGGGCCAGCCAAGGACCAGTCAAGGACCAGCCAAAGGCCAGCTGAGGGCTAGCCAAGGACCAGTCAAGGACCAGCCAAAGGCCAGCTGAGGGCTAGCCAAAGTCAAGCCGAGGGCCAGCCAAGGACCAGTCAAGGACCAGCCAAAGGCCAGCTGAGGGCTAGCCAAGGACCAGTCAAGGACCAGCCAAAGGCCAGCTGAGGGCCAGTCAAGGACCAGCCAAGGGCCAGCCAAAGTCAAGCCGGGGGCTAGCCAAGGGCCAGCCAAGGACCAGTCAAGGACCAGCCAAAGGCCAGCTGAGGGCCAGCCAAAGGCCAGCTGAGGACTAGCCAAGGGCCAGCCAAGGACCAGTCAAGGACCAGCAAAAAGGCCAGCTGAGGGCTAGCCAAGGGCCAGCAAAGGACCAGTCAAGGACCAGCCAAAGTCAAGCCGAGGGCCAGCCAAGGACCAGCCAAGGGCCTGTCAAAGACCAGCCGAGGGCCAGCCAAGCGCCAGCCAAAGACCAGCCAAAGGCCAGCCAAAGATCAGCCAAAGGCCAGCCGAGGGCCAGCCAAGGGCCAGCCAAGGGCCAGCCAAAGGCCAGCCAAGGGCCAGTCAAGGGCCAGCCAAGGGCCAGTCAAGGGCCAGCCAAAGAGCAGCCAAAGGCCAGCCAAAGGCCAGCCAAGGACCAGCCAAAGGCCAGCCAAGGACCAGCCAAAGGCCAGCCGAGGGCCAGCCAAGGACCAGCCAAAGGCCAGCCAAGGGCCAGCCAAGGGCCAGTCAAGGACCAGCCAAGGAGCAGCCAAGGACCAGCCAAGGACCCGCCAAAGGCCAGCCGAGGGCCAGTCAAGGACCAGCCAAGGACCAGCCAAGGGCCAGTCAAGGACAAGCCAAGGACCAGCCAAGGACCAGCCAAAGGCCAGCCAAGGACCAGTCAAGGAACAGCCAAAGGCCAGCTGAGGGCTAGCCAAGGGCCAGCTGAGGGTTAGCCAAGGGCCAGCCAAAGTCAAGCCGAGGGCCAGTCAAGGACCAGCCAAGGACCAGCCAAAGGCCAGCTGAGGGCTAGCCAAGGGCCAGCTGAGGGTTAGCCAAGGGCCAGCCAAAGTCAAGCCGAGGGCCAGCTGAGGGCTAGCCAAGGGCCAGCCAAAGTCAAGCCGAGGGCTAGCCAAGGGACAGCCAAAGTCAAGCCGAGGGCTAGCCAAGGGACAGCCAAAGTCAAGCCGAGGGCTAGCCAAGGGCCAGCCAAGGTCCAGTCAAGGACCAGCCAAAGGCCAGCTGAGGGCTAGCCAAGGGCCAGCCAAAGTCAAGCCAAGGGCCAGTCAAGGACCAGCCGAGGGCTAGCCAAGGGCCAGCCAAGGACCAGCCAAGGACCAGCCAAGGTCCAGCCGAGGGCTAGCCAAGGGTCAGCCAAGGACCAGTCAAGGACCAGCCAAAGGCCAGCTGAGGGCTAGCCAAGGGCCAGCCAAGGACCAGTCAAGGACCAGCCAAAGGCCAGCTGAGGGCTAGCCAAGGGCCAGCCAAAGTCAAGCCGAGGGCCAGCCAAGGACCAGTCAAGGACCAGCCAAAGGCCAGCTGAGGGCTAGCCAAGGACCAGTCAAGGACCAGCCAAAGGCCAGCTGAGGGCTAGCCAAAGTCAAGCCGAGGGCCAGCCAAGGACCAGTCAAGGACCAGCCAAGGAGCAGCCAAAGACCAGCCAAGGACCCGCCAAAGGCCAGCCGAGGGCCAGTCAAGGACCAGCCAAGGACCAGCCAAGGGCCAGTCAAGGAAAAGCCAAGGACCAGCCAAGGACCAGCCAAAGGCCAGCCAAGGACCAGTCAAGGAACAGCCAAAGGCCAGCTGAGGGCTAGCCAAGGGCCAGCCAAAGTCAAGCCGAGGGCCAGTCAAGGACCAGCCAAGGACCAGCCAAAGGCCAGCCGAGGGCTAGCCAAGGGCCAGCCAAGGACCAGTCAAGGACCAGTCAAGGACCAGCCAAAGGCCAGCTGAGGGCTAGCCAAGGGCCAGCCAAAGTCAAGCCGAGGGCTAGCCAAGGGACAGCCAAAGTCAAGCCGAGGGCTAGCCAAGGGCCAGCCAAGGACCAGTCAAGGACCAGCCAAAGGCCAGCTGAGGGCTAGCCAAGGGCCAGCCAAAGTCAAGCCAAGGGCCAGTCAAGGACCAGCCAAGGGCCAGCCGAGGGCTAGCCAAGGGCCAGCCAAGGACCAGCCAAGGACCAGCCAAGGTCCAGCCAAGGACCAGCCAAGGTCCAGCCGAGGGCTAGCCAAGGGTCAGCCAAGGACCAGTCAAGGACCAGCCAAAGGCCAGCTGAGGGCTAGCCAAGGGCCAGCCAAGGACCAGTCAAGGACCAGCCAAAGGCCAGCTGAGGGCTAGCCAAGGGCCAGCCAAAGTCAAGCCGAGGGCCAGCCAAGGACCAGTCAAGGACCAGCCAAAGGCCAGCTGAGGGCTAGCCAAGGACCAGTCAAGGACCAGCCAAAGGCCACCTGAGGGCTAGCCAAAGTCAAGCCGAGGGCCAGCCAAGGACCAGTCAAGGACCAGCCAAAGGCCAGCTGAGGGCTAGCCAAGGACCAGTCAAGGACCAGCCAAAGGCCAGCTGAGGGCCAGTCAAGGACCAGCCAAGGGCCAGCCAAAGTCAAGCCGGGGGCTAGCCAAGGGCCAGCCAAGGACCAGTCAAGGACCAGCCAAAGGCCAGCTGAGGGCCAGTCAAGGACCAGCCAAGGACCAGCCAAAGGCCAGCTGAGGACTAGCCAAGGGCCAGCCAAGGACCAGTCAAGGACCAGCAAAAAGGCCAGCTGAGGGCTAGCCAAGGGCCAGCAAAGGACCAGTCAAGGACCAGCCAAAGTCAAGCCGAGGGCCAGCCAAGGACCAGCCAAGGACCAGTCAAAGGCCAGCCAAAGGCCAGCTGAGGGCTAGCCAAGGACCAGTCAAGGACAAGCCAAAGGCCAGCTGAGGGCTAGCCAAGGACCAGTCAAGGACCAGCCAAAGGCCAGCTGAGGGCTAGCCAAGGACCAGTCAAGGACCAGCCAAAGGCCAGCTGAGGGCCAGCAAAGGACCAGTTAAGGACCAGCCAAAGTCAAGCCGAGGGCCAGCCAAGGACCAGCCAAGGACCAGTCAAAGGCCAGCCAAAGGCCAGCTGAGGGCTAGCCAAGGACCAGTCAAGGACCAGCCAATGGCCAGCTGAGGGCTAGCCAAGGACCAGTCAAGGACCAGCCAAAGGCCAGCTGAGGGCTAGCCAAGGACCAGTCAAGGACCAGCCAAAGGCCAGCTGAGGGCCAGCAAAGGACCAGTCAAGGACCAGCCAAAGTCAAGCCAAAGGCCAGCCAAAGGCCAGCTGAGGGCTAGCCAAGGACCAGTCAAGAACCAGCCAAAGGCCAGCTGAGGGCCAGCAAAGGACCAGTCAAGGACCAGCCTAAGTCAAGCCGAGGGCCAGCCAAGGACCAGCCAAGGACCATCCAAAGGCCAGCTGAGGGCCAGCAAAGGACCAGTCAAGGACCAGCCTAAGTCAAGCCGAGGGCCAGCCAAGGACCAGCCAAGGACCATCCAAAGGCCATCCAAAGGCCAGCTGAGGGCCAGCAAAGGACCAGTCAAGGACCAGCCTAAGTCAAGCCGAGGGCCAGCCAAGGACCAGCCAAGGACCAGCCAAAGGCCAGCCTAAGTCAAGCCGAGGGCCAGCCAAGGACCAGCCAAGGACCAGTCAAGGACCAGCCAAAGGCCAGCTGAGGGCCAGTCAAGGACCAGCCAAGGGCCAGCCAAAGTCAAGCCGGGGGCTAGCCAAGGGCCAGCCAAGGACCAGTCAAGGACCAGCCAAAGGCCAGCTGAGGGCCAGTCAAGGACCAGCCAAGGACCAGCCAAAGGCCAGCTGAGGACTAGCCAAGGGCCAGCCAAGGACCAGCAAAAAGGCCAGCTGAGGGCTAGCCAAGGGCCAGCAAAGGACCAGTCAAGGACCAGCCAAAGTCAAGCCGAGGGCCAGCCAAGGACCAGCCAAGGACCAGTCAAAGGCCAGCCAAAGGCCAGCTGAGGGCTAGCCAAGGACCAGTCAAGGACCAGCCAAAGGCCAGCTGAGGGCTAGCCAAGGACCAGTCAAGGACCAGCCAAAGGCCAGCTGAGGGCCAGCAAAGGACCAGTTAAGGACCAGCCAAAGTCAAGCCGAGGGCCAGCCAAGGACCAGCCAAGGACCAGTCAAAGGCCAGCCAAAGGCCAGCTGAGGGCTAGCCAAGGACCAGTCAAGGACCAGCCAATGGCCAGCTGAGGGCTAGCCAAGGACCAGTCAAGGACCAGCCAAAGGCCAGCTGAGGGCTAGCCAAGGACCAGTCAAGGACCAGCCAAAGGCCAGCTGAGGGCCAGCAAAGGACCAGTCAAGGACCAGCCAAAGTCAAGCCAAAGGCCAGCCAAAGGCCAGCTGAGGGCTAGCCAAGGACCAGTCAAGAACCAGCCAAAGGCCAGCTGAGGGCCAGCAAAGGACCAGTCAAGGACCAGCCTAAGTCAAGCCGAGGGCCAGCCAAGGACCAGCCAAGGACCATCCAAAGGCCAGCTGAGGGCCAGCAAAGGACCAGTCAAGGACCAGCCTAAGTCAAGCCGAGGGCCAGCCAAGGACCAGCCAAGGACCATCCAAAGGCCATCCAAAGGCCAGCTGAGGGCCAGCAAAGGACCAGTCAAGGACCAGCCTAAGTCAAGCCGAGGGCCAGCCAAGGACCAGCCAAGGACCAGCCAAAGGCCAGCCTAAGTCAAGCCGAGGGCCAGCCAAGGACCAGCCAAGGACCAGTCAAGGACCAGCCAAAGGCCAGCTGAGGGCTAGCCAAGGACCAGTCAAGGACCAGCCAAAGGCCAGCTGAGGGCTAGCCAAGGACCAGCAAAGGATCATCCAAGGACCCATCAAGGAAAGTGGGGAAACTTTTTAAATGGCTGCTACTGTATCAAGATCAAAATTATTTATTTTTGGCCAAATCTAAGATTCTAAGACTTGGTTTGATTGACGTTTTTTTGCAGATTATCAGATCTCATTTCCAGATCGTCGCTCAATTATCCAAACCAGCCAATCAAGTGAAGCTCATTTAAAGAGTAGAACCTAATAAAGTGGCTGCTGGATGTTCTCTGCAGATCCAGCACATTTAGTCCAGTGGAAGTTTCAGTTTTAATGGGACCAAACGTGAATCATGGCTCTGGGAAAATCCTTACTCTTCAAATAAAACTCATGTCCTCCGTGCTGCTTTCTATCCCTCCCTACTGTACCATCCTGCCGTTTAATCTCCGGTTCAACTCGGAGTCTAGTGTTGCAGCTATCGAGGGGTTGTGGGGGGGCGGGTATGTATTATTCATCTGGGCCAAACAATAGAGGCCAGACGAGCTCCACAGCTGCCGCGCAGCGGACAGATAAGACCGCGCTCCAAATTATTCATGACGGAGGAATGGAAGGACACGAGTTCAATGAGAACCGATGAAATCATGGAGGTAGGGGGTAGGTAGAGAGGACTTTAACGTCACCTCAGCCGGTCAGAGGAGCCCGTTTCAGGGAAATTCACCTGAAACTGCTGTGATTGATGGGAGAAAAATCCCCTCCGCTCCCATCAGACGCAGATTCCAAATGTTTTTTGGCTTTTGAATTATCAGTTTCCCCCAAAATAAAGTTTAAAAAAAGTAATTTTTTTTCCTCTGCAGAGAAACCTGTTGGCCTGAGGAGAACTTTGGGTCTAAGTGAGCAAACGGAGCTGGAAGCAATAAATCAGGATGGGACAAGCATCAGGTGAGGGTTTTCCCAGAGAGGCCGAGTCGGAGGAGTGGAAGCTGTGTTTAAATGTGTGTGTGACGGACCTGGAGAGGGGCAATCAGGCCGCGAGATAAGGCTGTGTGTACTCAGGCGGGAGCAGCACGGAACTGTCCATGAACGGCAACACACGTGTATATATACACCATATGGCGCTGCCGAAACAATCCCCCAGCTGGTAGCATGAAGGCGGCCCCCCCCTCCCTCCTCTGCAGGAAACTTACAGATGCAGAAGCACCACAGCTATGAGGGTCCACTCAGGGGTTTTATGGATGATGTTGGAGTTGGTGAACCTGCAGGGGAAAGGAAGCAGAGGCCACCATGAGTTCAGCGCAGGAACACAGTCTGAGACATTTAGTAGATCTCTGCCTCGGCGAGACTTTCTAAAAACGCTGCTGGACTTCCTGCTGGACGTTGGACTCTCCTTTGTTTACTTTAAATCGGCGGCTCCTCGCCAAAAACTAACGCCAGCATTCTGTCATGTTATAATGGGAAACATTTCTGCATATTTTATGAAACAGAAATGGAGACAATTTTGTTCCAAAATACATGTTTTGTAAATGAAAACCTGCAGGAAAAATACAATCTGAAAAACACACTTGGCTCTTTTCTCAGATCTATTTTCCTCATATTTTATTTTATTTTTTTTTTTTTCAAGCTTTGGTTTTTGAACAGCTTTTTATACAGATTTTATATTGGTTGAGTTTTACGAATTGCATTATCTTCACTTCCAGCACGATCCAGACGCTCGCTATTGGTCACCGCAATGTTGCTAACATCCAGCAGAGCAATAGAAATGCGTTTTTTTGTTCTTCAGTCCAGAGGAAATCCCACCAGAAGTGAAGATAACCTCATTAATAAAATTCAATCGGAAAAACGGAAAAAGGTTATATATATATATATATATATATATATATATATATATATATATATATATATATATATATATATATATATATACACACACACACACACATAAAAAAAAAAACAATTTGAAAGAAATAAAACCTGAAAACAAATTTTTTTTTAAAACAGCAAAGTTACCTTAAAAATCTTTTTTGATTAAGAAGAATTTTTTATCATATTAAATTAACTTAATAGAGAAAAGAGCAACTTTTAGGAAAGTAATAAGTCCTAAATGCTCTCTCTGCTTTTTCTCATAGTAGCTTCATCTGGTCTGTTCCTGTTTGGCTGTGACTCCATCCTGGAGAGAAATATCAGCTGTGCTGCTGCCATCAACACCTTTGTTTCTAGATGTTGGAGCTTGGCCTGTTTTCCAGTGTAGTCCTGTTTCTCTGACTGTGACTAACTGGATGTGCTCTCTTCATCCTCTGACATGGGAGCTGGCTCGGAGCTCGTCTGCCTGGCTGTGTGTTTCCTGGACGGGGCCGCCTATGGAGCTGGTGGACAGTTGCCTTTTGTATCTATGCTTCTTTTTCTATGTCTGCTTCTGTCTCCTTGAACCCCATTCAGCCTCAGCAGATGGCCGCTCACACTGAGCCTGGTTCTGTTAAAAGTGGCCCCGTGTGCCCAGAAGGGAGCTAGGGGGAAAGGAAACAGGCACAAGGGGGCAACAGAGAGCAACCAAAGACTGCTTAAACATGAAATGGAAAATTTACCAAAGATCAACAAAACAGAATAACTGATTGATGCATATAAATAGCTTTATTATAATCCATGCAGGGAGTATTACAGATTACACGGACCCTGCAATGTAAGTAGAACAGGAAAGGAAAAACAGGAAAAAGGAGAAAAGATGAAAAAAAAAAGGAGATAAAAGGGAGACAATGATAAAACGTTTTATCGCAGAAGATTTTTTATTAAATAAAACCAGGTGAAACTAAAACTTTTCCATTTGAGGAGTTCTGGATAGAGCGGATTGACAGATGAAAAAGATTTTTTATTTTAAATGCTCAAATGTTTACTTTTTTATTTTTTTAAACACAATTTTGGTATAATCCTGCTCTAAATTTGTCACTCTGTCAGCTAAAGGCATGTTTTAGAGTATGTATACTCCAGTTGACAATTAATCAATTACTAAATTAGTTGATGATTATTTCAATAATCTGCTAATCTGATTGTTTCAGCCCTAATCTGAACTCTGAGATGCTAAAGAGGCATTTAGACCAAATGATCATAAGGTCTGAAAGCCTTTACATAAACGCGTAATAAGCTCCAACTTTCCCTTAAATTCAGTTTGCCGAGTGTTTAAAGGAGCCAATAATAATCAGGGGTTTGTTCCGCTCAGGGGTGTGACCGAAGCACGACAGCAGGAACTGGAGATGGATTAATCCAGATTAAAACTTGGATCTGGTTACAGACCCATAAATTGCCCCTGTTGATCTGAACGAAGAGACAAACATGTTTCTGCAGCCATCAGGTTTGTTCTCTGCAGTAGTGCAAAGAATTTTAAACTTCCTTACTGAATGCTTTCATTCTCTGAAAAAACAAAGTTTGGGTCTTTAAGTATTAAAGTTTGAAAACAATTTAATTTTTGTTTAATTTTGTAATGTGCGATATTAAGCACTAGAGGGTAGCAAAGTCTAATGAATTAGTAAAAAAATGTGGGAACATGTCTTAAATGATGACATGAATGCTTAACAACAATGCATTGATAAACATAAATGTTTATACAAGAATTAACTGATTTTAGTGTGTTTGTATGGAGTGAATGCTGTCCCAATATTGTTGCAAAGAAAGGATTTTGTAAATGGAAGTTTGAAAAGAAAAAAGTACTAGTACTACTACTACTTTGCTGGATTATTTTTCTGTTTGGAATTTCTACATGACTTAATATTTTTAAATTTTATTTTTCCTGATTTCTTTTTATAGATTATCATCTATTTTATTATTATTTCTTTTCTCAGATTGAGTTTTATACAAAGTTCCATTCTTTTCCAGATCATATGATCTTCACATCTGGGGGCGGGATTTCCTCTGGAGGGAGGAGCAGAGATGCTTTTCGATTGGTCTGCTGGACGTTAGCAACTACATTATTAATATAAAATATCACCATTGTGTGGGAACCAACCCACCCCCTACATAAAGAACTTTCTCACACTTGAACATTTGGAGGAAAAACAACTTTAGTTCATCAAGGCCGTTCCCTGTTAGGTTAATATTTACTTCACATCTGTCGTCTCCTCCACTCAGTCAGTTTGTAAAGATCAGGAACACACCGACAGTAACACGAGGCTCGGCCAGAGGAGACTGAGTTGTTCCTCTGAGTAAAAGTGCTTTTAGTCAAACAGCCTCTGCAGTCACGGCAGCTCAGGAGTGGAACTCTGTCCCTCAGAACATCAGAGAACTTACAACATTCACTCTTTTTGAAAAGCATCTAAAAAACTGGCTCATAACACATCAATCATGTCAGCATTAGTTGAATGTCCTCCATTAAAAATTTGTGTCTCTGCTGTGTGTGTATATATATATATATATATATAGATTTATTAGGGGTGTAAATAGTCGTTTTGTATTGATGCATCGATCCACCAGCCGGCGACCCGATTCATCGACACGTCCACAAGAGTATCGATTCATTGATTTTTTTTTTTTCTTTCTCCGGTCTATTTTTATCCATTTGCTCCATTACTTAATTCTGACTCCAGTGCAGCGGTGGTGCTAAACCTATTTTTTTCCTCCTATCGCGCTTCCTTTAGCCACTATCCTCTTTCCGCTTGCAGTATTTATGCGAGGCCTTTCAGAATCTATAACGCAGAGGTATTATTATTTTTCAGTGAGTGAGGAGTTAATACGCCTAAGTGGAGGACAACTTTGCTACTTCTGTTATTTGCTGTTGTTTCTCAAATAAAATGCGTAACGATATTACAGCTTTCATTGATTTATTTCAAATTTGACACATTGTCTAGCCTGTAAGGTAGAAAAAAATGTAACCAATTAATCGAATCATATCGTGGTGTATTCTTAAGTATCGAAAATAATTGAATCGTTGTGTCAGGAAGTTGTCACTGAACTGACTCGCTATGATGAGTGTGATTTAAACCCCTTATAAATATATATATATATATATATATATATATACATTTTTTTGATAATGTTTTATTCTATTTTATTAACCTAAAATCTGTAGTCTAGCAAACATTATTTCTGTATTTCTCTTAACATCCACCTCATTTTAGGAAATTTAGCCTATTCTGCATACCCAAATGGAAAAGCAAATAACTGAGGAACTGTAAGTCCAAAGGACATGTGTGATACATTATTTGAAAGCTAAAACCTTCTAGTATCTGAATATATAAAATTTGGGGACTAAAACACAGCCCAAGCTGCATCAGTTCAAATATGACATGTTTTTTTTATTCTAGAAAATAATAAGTCTTTTTCTGAACCGCAGTAATAAAGACCTGCTTCCTTGTTGTGGCTGCTTTGTCATGTTTACATTTTGACATGCTGCTATATCTGTATTAATTGTGCTTTGGTGCTCACTGTGTCCAGAAAATGAACTTGTTGGTTGAATTGTGGAGAATCAAAGCTTTTCAACGATGTCTAACATCTATATTGGTAAACATTTTATTGGTGGAATTTTCATGCATTCTAAATTATTAGTTATAAATACTATAAAACGGGTCGTTGAGAGGTTGAAGCCATTTTTATATTTGTATTATTCGCTGTAAAATTCTTACGGTTGTGTTTCTAGATAGATAATTTTAAGATCTGTCCATGGACAACAGGTAAAACTGCCTTTTGGCTAATTCTGGTGCATTTGCAGGAATGCTTATTAATGTACACTGACCCTGTCAAATGAATAAACATAGATTACTGGTGAAGGGAGAGCGTTGGTATTGTGCTTAAAGGTGATCAGAATCTGTGAAATTCTCTTGCTGCTCCTGTCTGAACAGCGGGAGCGAAAACCCTGCCAAAGAGCTCCCAGAACGGGGCAGAGGCGCCGCTGAGAGACTAAGCGACTTTAGAGCAGAGGCGGTGGCTGATCGCGGTCTGACCTTGAGCTGAAGGAGGCCGGTGGATGATCTGACGTTCCTTCCAGGGATAAATCAAAATGTTTTTTTAATCTAAGAAGATTCCTTCCTTCTTCCTTTGTCAGCATTAGTTTTTCTAGTTTCCGTTTTCATTGAAAGCATCGCGTTCCTGCTGCGTTCCTTCCCCCTACATCACTGCCATATCTAGTCTCTGATTGGTTGTCGCAACAAGACACAAAGGTTAAGATTTTCTCATATTTTTGTTGCTTAAGTCGGCAAAATGGCTTTGTGTCGCTTGGGTCTCTAAACGCTGCGGTATTTGTTAGTTCAACCTGAAACTTAACGCTCTCTGCTTTTCCTCTTCCTGTTAAAAAGGAGTTTTCCTCTCCACTGTCGCTACAAGCATGCTGGCAGGCGGGGATGTTGTTGTTTCTGTTGAACTGACCTGAATGTCCTGACCAGGTGGTTCAGGTCTGTGGAGACGTCGCTCATGGTGAGGCCCACCGGACCCACGATGTTTCTGAGACTGAGGAACACAGCAAGACGTATGAGAAATTTATTCTTCTCTAAAATCAGAATTATGGTTTGATTTTTTTTATATCTTTCTTAACATTAACATCCAGAGCAGAGACATGGTGAGAAACAGGAACACATCTAAGGGACCAAAGCTTCGGGTTTTCATCTAAACTACAGACCCATCTAACAAACTGCAGGTGAACAGAGAGTAGACCATGAGAAGAACACCTACCAGCTGCTGAGCCGCTCCACCGTGATCCGTTTCTGGATGAGGTTCTGAGCGTGGGAGTCGATGAGCGGCAAAGCTGGATCCTTAGAGGCCGCCTCCGGTGCGCTGATCTGACATCAGAGAAAAAAAATCTGCATGTTTAAATCCTGAAGCATCAGGATAACCAGAGAGCTAAGCAACAGAACCATGGGGTTCCCCAAGGCTCCATCTCAGGGCCCCTTTTATTCAACATCTACCTGCTCCCTATGACTCAGTTTATAATATAAAAAAGCTTCAGTTAGTATAAATATGCAGACGAAACTCAGCTGTACGTCACCAGGAGACTTTGAACCAGTGCAGCTGGCCAATATGTGGCGCCGCCTCACTCACCCATTGACCTTGGTCAAAATATAAAAAACTAAATTATAAAATAAAAAGAAATTTCAAAATATATTCATATATGTTTTAGATGTGCAAGATAAATATTTGATTTTTAATGAATAGTTAAGATGTTTTGTTCATTGTTGGATTGTTGACATACAGTGGGGTAAAAAAGTATTTAGTCAGCCACCAATAGTGCAAGTTCTCCCACTCAAAAAGATGAGAGAGGCCGGTAATTTTCATCATAGATATACCTCAACTATGAGAGACAAAATGAGAAAAAAAAATCCAGAAAATCCCATTGTCTGATTTTTAAAGAATTTATTTGCAAAATATGGTGGAAAATAAGTATTTGGTCAATAACAAAAGTTCATCTCAATATTTTGTTATGTACCCTTTGTTGGCAATGACAGAGATCAAACGTTTTCTGTAAGTCTTCACAAGGTTTTCACACACTGTTGCTGGTATTTTGGCCCATTCCTCCATGCAGATCTCCTCTAGAGCAGTGATGTTCTGGGGCTGTCGCTGGGCAACACGGACTTTCAACTCCCTCCAAAGATTTTCTATGGGGTTGAGATCTGGAGACTGGCTAGGCCACTCCAGGACCTTGAAATGCTTCTTATGAAGCCACTCCTTCGTTACCCGGGCGGTGTGTTTGGGATCATTGTCATGCTGAAAGACCCAGCCACGTTTCATCTTCAATGCCCTTGCTGATGGAAGGAGGTTTTCACTCAAAATTTGACGATACATGGCCCCATTCATTCTTTCCTTCACACGGATCAGTCGTCCTGGTCCCTTAGCAGAAAAACAGTCCCAAAGCATGATGTTTCCACCCCCATGCTTCACTGTAGGTATGGTGTTCTTTGGATGCAACTCAGCATTCTCTCTCCTCCAAACATGACGAGTAGAGTTTTTACCAAAAAGTTCTATTTTGGTTTCATCTGACCATATGATATTCTCCCAGTCATCGTCTGGATCATCCAAATGCTCTCTAGCAAACTTGAGACGGGCCTTGACATGTACTGGCTTAAGCAGGGGGACACGTCTGGCACTGCAGGATTTGAGTCCCTGGCGGCGTAGTGTGTTACTGATGGTAGCCTTTGTTACTTTGGTCCCAGCTCTCTGCAGGTCATTCACTAGGTCCCCCCGTGTGGTTCTGGGATTTTTACTCACCGTTCTTGTGATCATTTTGACCCCACGGGGTGAGATCTTGCGTGGAGCCCCAGATCGAGGAAGGTTATCAGTGGTCTTGTATGTTTTCCATTTTCTAATAATTGATCCCACAGTTGATTTCTTCACACCAAGCTGTTTACCTATTGCAGATTCAGACTTCCCAGCCTGGTGCAGGTCTATAATTTTGTTTCGGGTGTCCTTTGACAGCTCTCTAGTTTTGGCCATGGTGGAGTTTAGAGTGTGACTGTTTGAGGTTGTGGACAGGTGTCTTTTATACTGATAACGAGTTCAAACAGGTGCCATTAATGAAGGTAACGAGTGGAGGACAGAGGAGCCTCTTACAGAAGAAGTTACAGGTCTGTGAGAGCCAGAAATCTTGCTTGTTTGTAACTGACCAAATACTTATTTTCCACCATATTTTGCAAATAAATTCTTTAAAAATCAGACAATGTGATTTTCTGGATTTTTTTTCTCATTTTGTCTCTCATAGTTGAGGTATATCTATGATGAAAATTACCGGCCTCTCTCATCTTTTTGAGTGGGAGAACTTGCACTATTGGTGGCTGACTAAATACTTTTTTGCCCCACTGTATTTCCGCTCTGGGGAGCAAAAATCTTTATCCCCATTTCCACTACCCTCTGAAAACCGATCCATGCCGGGCTTTGATCCTTACGACCGTTTACACACCACGGTTCCTCGCCTCCTAGTGGTGATCTGCGGTACTACTGCCTTCAGAGGGAAACAAGCAAACCGACATGGCGGCGCTCGTAACATTCAGGAAGTTATGGGAGAGTCTGGCGAAGAAGGCAGTCTTTGGTGAATTTACAAACCGGATTCCAAAAAAGTTGGGACACTTAACAAATTGTGAATAAAAACTGAATGCAATGATGTAAAGATGGCAAATGTCTATATTTTAATCGTAATAGAACATAGATGACAGCTCAAAAGTTTAATCTGAGTAAATGTAACATTTTAAAGGAAAAATATGTTGATTCAAAATTTCACAGTGTCTGCAGATCCCAAAAAAGTTGCGACAAGTAGCAATAAGTGGCTGGGAAAAGGATACTGAGCATAACGAATAGCTGGAAGACCAACTAACACTAATTAGGTCAATTGACAACAGGATTGGGTATAAAAAGAGCCTCTCAGAGTGTCAGTGTAGCCAAGATGGTAAGAGGTTCACCTATTCCACCATTGTTGCACAGAAAGATAGTGCAGCAATATCAGAATGGTGTTGCCCAGCGTAAAATAGCAAAGACTTTTAAGTTATCATCATCAACCGTGCATAACATCATCAAAAGATTCAGAGAATCTGGAACAATCGCTGTGCGTAAGGGTCAAGGCCGTAAAACTTTACTGGATGCTCGTCATGTCCGGGCCCTTAAACGTCACTGCACCTCAAACAAGAACGCTACCATCAAGGAAATAACAGAACGAGCTCAGGAATACTTCCAGAAAGCATTGTCAGTGAACACAATCCGCCGTGCCTTCCGCCATTGCCAGCTAAAACTCTACAGTACAAAGAGGAAGCCATTTCTAAGCAAGCTCAGCCGTTTGCACTGGGCAGGGATCAATTAAAATGGAGTGAGGCAAAATGGAAGACTGTTCTGTGGTCAGATGAGTCACGATTTGAAGTTCTTTATGGAACACTGGGACGCCGTGTCATCCGGACCAGAGAGGACAATGATAACCCAAGCAGTTATCAACGCTCCGTTCAGAAACCTGCATCACTGATGGTATGGGGTTGCATGAGTGCTTGTGGCAGCTTGCATGTCTGGAAAGGCACCATAAATGCAGAGACCTATGTTCAGGTTCTAGAACAACATATGCTTCCATCTAGACGTCATCTGTTTCAGGGAAGACCCTGCATTTTTCAACAAGATAATGCCAGACCACATTCTGCAGCAATCACAACATCATGGCTACGTAGGAGAAGAATCCGGGTACTGAAATGACCAGCCTGCAGCACAGATCTTTCACCTATAGAGAACATTTGGGGCATCATAAAGAGGAAGGTGCAACAAAGAAGGCCCAGTCCGGTTTGTACTAACAGATTCATCTTTTCGGAAGTGGATGCAACAAGCGATAGTCTAATCAGGGCTTCCAGACGCAGGAAACGATGACAGACGTTGAGATGCATCACACTATTAAGCAGAATCATCACTGGAAATCGTGCGGCATTGAAGGGAAGCTAGGATTTTTAGGAATGTCTGAAATTTCATAGGCGCAGTGGGTAGCAATGCTGCCTTGAAGGAAGAAGGTGGGGAAGGGAATCGCCTGCATGGAGTTTGCATGTTCTCCCTTAGCATGCGTGGGTTCTCTCCGGGTACTCCAGCTTCCTCTCACAGTCCAAAAACATGTTAGGTTAATTGCCTTCTCTGAATTCTATTTAGGTGTGAGTGTGTGCGTGAATGGCTGGTTGTCCTGTTTGTCTCTTTGTTGTCCTGTGATGGACTGGAGACCTGTCCAGGGTGGACCCCGCCTCTCAAAGGTTGACAGCTGTGAGATAGGCACCAGCACCCCTCGCAAGCCCGCTTGGGATAAAGCGTGTTGGAAAATGGACGGATGAATGTCTGAAAAGTCATGATTATGGAGGCTGACTGTAAGGAGACGATGCGGTCTGCTCATACGCTCTTTGTTATCTGGGAACCGACCAAGAACTGAACCGCGTCGAGCCCTACTGATGGACTAGTAACAGTTTAGCGCAGTTCGGTTGTGTCTGGCGCGGTCCGGTTCAGTTTTGCGTACCACTAATCTCGGCACGGTTTCATAAAGGGGGTATTGGAAATGTGGTTTATTACTCCGTTTAAAATATAAAAAAAAACTTCAGTTAGAAACTATGCAGACGACACTCAGCTGTGCGTCACCAGGAGACTATGAACCAGTGGCGGCTGGCCAATAGAGGGCGCCAAGGCGCCGCCCTCCTCACCCAATGACTTTGATCAAGAGATAAAAAATAAATTATAAAATAAAAATATTTAGAAATATATTAATATATTTTTAGATGTGCAAGATAAACATTTAATATTTAATGATGAGTAAAGCAGTTTTGTTCGTCATCGGATTGGTGACATATTTCCGCCCTGGGGCGAAAAATCTTTATTTGCTCCCCACCTCCCTCCACAGCGCTGACGTCACAGTCGTCTGTTAGAAAGTGCGGCTGATCGACAGGTTTATAGAATTATTTAGCTCCAAGGCTAGGCTAACTGCATGCAGCAAGGCTAAGGCTTTATCCTGCTTTCCCTGCCTCCTTTTTCAAACGCCAGGATCTGAGCCAGCATGGATAAAGACAGCCAGGACTGATTTAAAGCACTTTGCAGAACATTTTAGAATGTTGTTTTTCGTTGTTGGCATTCATATAAATATACTGGTGTGATACCTTAGTATACATTTGATTTGTTTTTGGTATACGTCTAATTTGAAGTTATAGCGCCCCCTGGAGAAAACTCTACCAGCCGCCATTGATAGAGCATTCCAGCTCTGGACGAATGCAGAGAAGGAAATCCATGCATGGATGGAAGAAAATGCTCTTCATCTGAACCAAAACTAAACTAATGTTATGGTTTTTTGGAGCAAAGGAAAAGTGTTTAAAAGTTAGCAAACAGCTTGAGCTAATGCAGCTAGAAAGCAGCGATCTGTAGTGACGCATTCAGAGCTGAACGTTCAGAGGTCGGCCTTCCATCACCTAAAGAACACGTCCAGGATTAAAGGACTAATGTCTAAAAACTAATTCCTGCTTCTAGTAGAACTGATCTCTGCAGCAGCTTAAACTTTGCTTAAACTTTCTAGTCTAAGATGAGTGGACTAACGTTAGCCCGTCCTCAGCAGCCCTCTGTCTGCAGAGCCGTGCGTGAAGGACCGCTGGCTCTGATGGCCATTTTTTTGAAAGATTAAACCAATCAGATCAACGAAGCATATGACGTACTAACAGAGCGACGACGAAGAGGAGCCAATTGATAGATCAAACTCTTGCCGAAACCAGTCGGGAGAAGAACAAAAACATCTTTTCCTCTGAGAAAAGCCTCCAGAGCAGTGTTTTGCTCTTCTTTCAGTGAAGAAATACTCTGTAGTTCCGATAAAACTTGCTCGATAGCCACGCTAACGCTAGTTTCATCGGCTGAAGCCGCCATGTTCTTTAGACTGAACTGTCGCGCTTCTCGTTGCGTCACACCTCAACCCGCCTCAAAGCCAACGCTGATTGGACGTTCGTTTGGTGAACGGCTCCAAATTTTCTTTAATGGAAAGTAGCCAGACTGATGAGCGAGTGAAACCTTGAAAGCTTGCGAGATCAGGATGGTCTCACGAGGCTAATCAATATGGCAGTCTTCTGTACAGTGATGCAGGTCATACATTAAAAAATGTTCATTAAATATTTTTCTCTTAGACATTGGAGAGGTGCATTTAAATGTTATAGAGCTAAACATGTTAAATTGGTGACCTGTTATGTTATTATTATTGTCTTGTTGCTGCATTTATTTTGTCAGGGAAAACTAATCCTGAGTCAGTTAAAAGTCAGGAAATCCTGAAATGATGTCAGACTGGAAACCCTGAATAAAATAACTGTATAATGATTCTCTAGAAAAGTCACATTATATTAATAGTATTATCTTGTATAAACATACCGTGACTCTAAAATAAAAGTTATTCATTTGTGACATTGACTTCTGTCTTGTGATTTATCTTAAGTTTTTAACCTGTCAAGTTTTTTTTTAGATTTTTAACGTTACAATTTATATTTTTCCAAGCACACAACAGTTTAAAGCAAAGTTTATTTTGAAAAGAATGTGCAGGAAGGATTGAAAAGCATGTTAACACGGTAATGTAGACTGGAGTTCATTATCTGACGCATGCACACCTTAACAATGTTCAAAATAAACATGCAAATATTGTCAGAACATCTTCCATGTCTGCATGTGTTCCTTAAAATTGTGTTTTTTTTTATCAAAAAGATCAGAAAATGTTGAAATGTGAAATCATTTTAGGAAATGTTAAATATTATCTGCTGACAAAAAAAGTAAAAGGCTAAAATTATGTGCTGACTAAAACTAGACTAAAATGTTGACGGTTTTGTTGACTAAAACTAAACTAATAAAATTATGTTTTCTTGGACTTAAGTAAAGACTAAAATGCTCGACTTATAGTCGACTAAAACTAGACTAAATAAAAATGGGATGATGTCAACTAAATGTGATAAAAACTAACAAGCGATGCTGAAACTGGACTAAAACTGAAACTAAATTTAAAAATGGCTGCTAAAATTAACACTAATATACACACCAGGAACCTGGAAACATAAAAAATACTGAATTACAAAAAACATTTAAAAAACAAACATGTTTCATTGATATTTATACAAAAATGAATATTAGGAACTATATTTATCGAACATTATACTGGGCAAGTAAAAATTCTTTCTGGGCAAATGAAATGTGAAAGTCACTTGCCTTAACGTCGACCCCTGCCAATAAAAGTGTTTCAGCTCCAGGTTCTCTCACCTTCCTCGCCTCCAGCTGCTCCTCTTCAGGTAGAACCCACGTCCCTTTGTAAAACTCGCGCACCCTGAGCTGCAGCTGCTCCGCCTCCTCCCGCAACTTCTCGTAGTCGTGGTTACCCGGCGGCCTCCTTGGCTCCGCCGCCTCATCATCATCATCTTCAGCGTCCTCCAGGTCGTCTTCATCCAGCTCCTCTTCCTCGGTGGCTCTCAGGGCGGTGAATGGGACGGCCGGCGGCCGGTCGGCTCCATACAGGAAGCTCAGGGTCTCTTCTGTGCACCAGTCCTTTAAGGTCCTCTTCAGGGACTCCAGGAGACCCCGCCTCACCGACTCGGGGTTGAGCGCCCCGCCGTGCTTCCTCAGAAGGTCCTGCAGCCCGGCCGCTCCTCTCCGACTCATGCCCACCTGGGTGATGCTGAGCCCAGGCGGGTTGGACGGGTCTCCAGTGTAACAGGGAGCCCGTCTGCTTCCTGCGGAAGGTTCAGGTCCTGTACACGAAGCAGCTGAAGCGGTTTCAGCCCGCGTTTCTCCACGCTGGTTACCGCTGGTAACGCACTCACTCAGCTTTGAAGTGAGCTCATCCACGCTTTGGTCTCCAGGTGGCGCCTCAGCGCTTTCCTCAGCAGGGATCTCCTTCCCTTCCTGCTCTCCTCTCAGGCCCCCGTTTTCCTCTGGGTTTTGGATCTGAGGCGGTTCGGCCCGGTTCCCGTCTCCGTCTGCGCCCCCCGGCAGGTCGGCCCAGTGCATCCGGGGTCTCTGCTGCTGGGAGACGTCACTGGAGGGAATCTCCCGCTCCTCGTCGCTGAAATCGCCTCCTGCAGAGCCGGGCGGAGGCGGGGCAGCCCGGGGTTCCTCTATGTCCTCCTCCCTGAGGCGGTGCTCTGACAGCATCACCTCCTCACCAGAGCTCCCCCTGGACACACATGCAACAAACATCCTTCTTTGATGAATCACAGTTTTATTCTGCTGGTGGTGAAGATTCTCAGCTATCCAGGTCAGAGTCATTCCAAAAATGGTTAAAAATCAATCCACTGGACTTTGTTTCCAAGTTTGAAGACATTTCTCTTCCATCCAGGAAGATTTTTCAGTTCAAAATGTCAGAAATAGCGTTTAGTTCCAGGTTTTATCCAGCAGTCCAACAAAGCCTGGTTTTAGTTTAGAAAACATGCAAATAGAAACGGATGAACGGGTCCCCCCCTTTGGAATGGGGGTCATTTGGCTTCTTTGTTAGCCTGCAATGCCCCATACCTGTCTATGTCTCTGAAAGGGGGCTCATTAGAGGGAATTGTTGGCCTGGCTTTAAAGGCCAGGCCTTCTGTTCCCCTGTAAAGGGGTTGGGGCTGCGATGATAGCGGGAAGGAATCAACTCAATCGCTGAATTCTACCTACTATTTAGCAACTGAGTTGATTCATAGGCAGGTATGGGGCATTGCAGGCTAACAAAGAAGCCACATTAACCCCCCTCCTAAAGGGGGGGGGACCCGTTCATCCGTTTCTATTTGCATGTTTTCTCAACAAAAACAAGCCTTTTTTTTGGTCCACTCTATATAGCCTGGAACTCAACGCTATTACCGACATTATGAATTGAAAAACTTTCCTGGATTGGAAGAGAAACTTTTTCAAACTGGGAAATTGTCAGTTTCACTATAGCTCTAGTGAATTTCAATGGTGAATTTCCAAATTCTCCCAAGTGGTGCCCGACTTTAGACGAGTGAATAAAGTGAATGTGATTGGTCGATTATCAAGGGGGCGGGATTGTTGTGGCAGAAGGTTCGCAAGCAGGTTTGGTTGTGGCCGGTGTCTCTTGCTAACCAGTTAGCATCTTAGTGCTAGCAGGTTCCCAATGGGAAATTCCATTGGGACCAAGTAGCACTAAATTGGTGCCTTAGAAACGACGCTGTCAAGGAACGCTATGGACAGCGGAAACATGCAAGAGGAGGAGAGTTTAGTGTCGGAGGTCGTGGATGAGTCTCCTCCGTCATCCATTTTTTATTTAGAGGAGGAAAGCGAGGACCAAGATGTTGTGGAAGAGGACGCCAGGGCGGCAGAAGCTTGGTTTGGTGTAGAAGGCTTCCAGCCGTACATGTTTGAGCCCTTGCCTCGCAACGTCACTGCCGGAAGATGGCAGGAGGGAGGGGTTACTATATTTGGGCAAAAATGCCCGCTCCCAGACTCAGTGATCGCAACAAAAATTATTAGTTTTTTTACTGATTAACACTAAATTCGTTAAATAACAGCAAACATATTAGTTTTAGGTATATATAAGGATCCATTGATTATTTCTTGCTGACTGGATGTTTCCTTTATGGAAAAAAGCCACTCATTTTAAGATTCTTTTTTTTACCTTTCTTTTTTCGTTTAGATTTTGCAGTGCAGGACTCTATCAGGCATTTGTGTGAAAACTGATAAGTGGAGCTACTAACCCGTCTCCTTTCTTCAGCAGCTTGATTTCTGGAGGACTGTAGAGAAACAGAAAGGCAAGAAAATAAATCTCACATCATAAAGAATCTCTTTAAGAAGACAGAGGAACCAGCAGCCGCCTACCTTTCATGCTGCCTCAGCCAAAGAGGCGTCTTTGATATCTGTAGCTCGTACTCCTTGGAGGCTTTGTAGCAGAAGTTACAGCAGAAACACTAAAAAATGAACGTTGGAGCAAAGTTAGCTGAAGCTTTCTTTGGGAAACGACCCCATACCAGCAGGAAAACAATAAAAACCACTCGCCTTCCGCTCTGTGATGTCATAGACCCGGTTCGTCTTGGTGGAGATTTTATACTGCTGGGTCGGGATCTATGGATTGAATGAGATGGATGAGTCGAGGGGTATGGAGTGGATTTTGTTCCAATATTATTTGAAAGATCAAGTTTTGTAAATGAAAGTTTTAAAAATAATGCAACCCAGAAATAAAACAGAAAAATGTCTTAACCTAAAAAAAAAAGGTCCAGAAAAAATGTACTGTTTTATTATTATTATTAGTATTATTGTATTTTCTAAAATGTCATTTTTTCCCCAACTTTCAATTAATCATTTTTGACAGTTTATATATATTACAATTCATTGCAAGTCGCTTTTTAATTCTCTTCACGTCGAGCCCATTCGCTCCTGACCAATAGAAATATTGCTCCTAAGGTCCAGCTGACCAATAGAAATGTGTATCTGACCCTCACTTCAGAAGAAACCCCGCCCCCAGAAATAAATAGGATGTGATCTGGAAAACTCAACTTGAAAGAAATGGAATTCATAAAACACAATTGGAAAAAAAAGTGAAATAAAAAAAAATGTAAATATGAAATCTGTAAAAATAAACGAGAAAATATCATTTGAAAAAATAAAACCTGAAAATATGAAAACTAAAAAAAAAAAAATGTTTAAACAATTTGAGTGGAAAAGAAAAAAAGAAAATACATTTTTTTCCTTTTTTTTTTAGATTAAACCATTTTTTTATGTAATTTCTAAATGCCATTTTTTTTCATTCCTATTTTCCATACATTTACTAAATGTTTTCATTGCTTCCAATAATGATGGAACAAAATTGCCTCCATAGAGACCAGGAGGACGAGGATGTTCACCTTGCCCAGTTTGTTGGGACAGACGGGATAACCACAGAACTTTGCGATGAAGCGCTCCTCCACGGCGTCTTTGTAGTTAGCAAGAGTGATGAACTTGGCCTGTGAAGAAGAAGCAGAGATGAAGAAGGCCATCTTCATCCTCCATTTAAACTCCAGTAAAACACTCCTGAAGATTTTACCGCTTTTTCCACCTTTCTAAGCAGAACATGAAGCAATCATTGCTTGTTAGTTTCTATTCTACTCAGATTTTCTTTGCTCGTCTTGTTTCTTCAGTTACCACCGCGCGATGGAGGAGGAGGATCTTTGTTATCAGTCGCCGCTGTCGGGTAACGACAGCCTATTGCAGCAGCGGGCCGCTGTGACAGCAAATCCCATAATGCTTTGCGAGGAGAGCTCTCCACACAAAGCATTCTGGGATATATCTGCCTCTTCTGAGGCCTTTCCTTTCTTCTGATAAACTTCATAGACACTTTATTTCTTCCGACCCTCGGGCATTTTCAAAGAATCGTGGTGAGAAAGGTGAGATTCAATGACTGTCTGAAACCGTAGCTCACCACAGATACACGCCTGAAAGAGCGCAGAAAAAGATAGCTAACGGGACGAGCACGTAAGACGGCCTTACGTAAACATATCACCAGGATGATTGACAGTTAGGAGGACCACTGATTGAGATGATCCACCCGGAAATAAAAGATCCTCCTCTATACCTTTGTTTGTTTTTATCCTGATTTTTTTGAAGCACTTTATAAATACGGCCATTATTAGTATCTCTGTTTGCTTTGATGCTTTTTACTGTGAATGTGTGTCTTAAAAGAACAGAATGTTCCGGATGCTGAATGAGATCCAGCAGCATCATGTCAGCTACATACGCAGTCAACCAGGAAGTCTTCAGCCACGCTCTCCTCCAGGAGGCGCTCCACCACCTTCAAGGCTCTCCGCTCCACCTCCAGCCTCTCCCTCAGCCTCTCCTTCATCTCCTCTCTCCTGAGAGACAAACCGCACACTTTAATATAATATTACCGCAAAAAGAATTTAAAAAACAACCTCTAAATGGTTCACTGCTGTAACCGGTTCCCCCACCTTCTTGCTTCTTCTTCGGCAGTCCGTATTTTGACACATTTTCCACCTATAGAAAAAGAAAACACAGAGCAAGTGTTAGAGATACCTAACTCTATGCTCTGACCAGGCAAATAAAGCTGGATAATAAAGCAGAATAGAATGATACGTTTACAAGAAGAAATAAGCTCTGGGTTTATGAGGTCCGATGACAACAAGCTGAGCAACAGACGCTCTTTGTGTCCTTTTAAACAATCCTTCCTAACTTAATATGTCTAAATACTATATATATATATATATATATATATATATATATATATATATATATACACACATATATACACTTTTTTTTTGAATAAAAGGCTCCCAGTGTAATTTTATAAATTCTGTGACCCTTGAACTCCTCCAGCTCATTATTGGCAAAGTTTGGAACCACTGGTTGAAACCAAGAAAAAAAATATATATATATATGAACAGACCGTCTGGTGACTCATTCATCATCAAATCTCTCTCTTTTCCAACCTGCTAACACATTTAAAGTGGATGAAAGCAGTTCTCATATCCGAGCTTTTTACCGATCCGTTGAACGCACCGCTACTCAACACCACAGATTAACGTCATTCAGCTGAAATCTGCAGTTTAACAGTTTAAAGGAGGATTATGATCAAAACTTAGAAGTAATTATAGAAACATAAAAACCAAAAACACAAATTACTGCTAAAAAGAAACAATCAGGTGCTTTAAACTTTGTGATGTCACTAAAAAACAAAGAAAGATTATTTTTTGGGATATATTTGATTTGAAGTAAAATACATTTAAAAAAATAAACAAATAGACTAACTCTATATCGACAGAATTTAATGTTTCATTTAGTCTGTCTTGCTTTAAATAACAGATAAATAACATAAAACTGCCTGCTGAGAATCTATTGGTAATGTTAGGGCTTTAATCAGCCGGACAGCAAACAGGCGGAAAACCTCCTGCTAGCTAGATACCAGCTGCCGTCCGGAAAACAGACTCAATTTTAAACCTTTTTTTGAGCTTTGAGCAGAACCTCCTCTCCTCCTTCTCTCATCAGCCTCCATGCTGCTTCCGTTTTCTCTCTGGTTCAACTTTGACCCGTGACGACATCGCTGTGCGTCAAACGAAGCTGAAGTTACCTTCCGATTCGTAGAAAAACCGGCTAAAGGGCAATTCCACATTTTTCCCTTCAGACATTCTTTTAATATTTAAAACATGGTTTGAAATTTGTGAAATATTTTTATGTTTTGTGAAAATTCATCAGGGGTATACCAAAAGAGTTTTTTTTAACCATGTTTGGACAATGTAAGAACTGACCCAACTCAAAAACAAAAATACTTAGACACGTGAAAACTGGACTAAATTATTACTAAGTTTATACTATAATCTTTTAGATACAGTTTGGGATCTGTAAAAGATTTATCTGATTTGTGGAAGTTCTCTAAAAGCACAAAAGGTATCTTTTTTTTTTTTTTTTTTGCATGTGGGCCTCGTTAAAACTGACCAAGCCCTAAAATTATAGTTAGACGGTTCAAACCTGGAGGTTTCACAAACCATAATCTGTTTTAAAGATTCTATGCAATTAGTCTGGAAAAATCTTATTAAGGTTTGAATTGGGCCGGTCTTAATAGAGAAAGAAGGAACTTTTTGGACTTTTATTGGACAAATTTGATGCATCTTTTAAAATGGCAAAATGTGTTTTAGAGATTAAATGTAGAATAATTTGGTTCAGGTTTGAGCTGCTGGGTTTCTCAGCTGGGTCTGTTTGTACATGGCACAAATGAAAAAGAACAAAAATAAAACCAGAAACATACTTTATCTTTGCTATTTACTAGTGTTGCACTGATACCAGTGTCGGGCGGGGCCCCGATCCAGCACTAAAATGGTTCTATCAGTATCTGCCAGTACCAACAAATAGGGCACCGATACTATTTGGAGAGCCAAAACTTTGGGTTTTTAAGAGTTTATTAAATTATTAATCAAATTTCACTTTTTTACTGTTGCACTAGTAAAATACATGTTATATAAGTTGATGAAAGTTGCACTATTTTGGCATTTGAGAGCCAAAATTCAAGGTTTAAAAAAGATTATTCAGTTATTAATGTAATTTTACTGTCTTACTGTTGCACTACTATAATACATGTTATAATATCACGAATGTTGCACTATTTTGGCATTTGAGAGCCAACGTTTCTTCAACTATTATCACCCATTCCAGGTAGGCAATAAAAAGTTCTACTGGATTCTCTTTGTTTTAGTCTTTTTCCTGCTTCACAAAGGAAGGCAGCAGCTTGACATGAAGCCATGATGGTGATTATTTTACATCCAAGCAGGACGCAGTTCTTCAGCTATACACACATATCAATTTCTAACAGATGGTATCGGTATCAGCCGACACTGCACAGCCAGATATCGGTATCGGGTCCAAAAAATGGCATCGAAGCAACATTGCAATTTACTGAACTTTTCCAGTTTATATCAAAGTTTTAAAATTCCTAACGTTTGCTTTAAAGATTTTGCTATTGTTTTAGAATATTGTAGGCCAGGTTTGTAACATCTAAGGAGAGTGTTTGAGCTGGTTCAGGTCTAACATGGTCCAAACAAAGAAAACCACATTCCAAAAGTCAAATAAAGATTTGATAAATCCAACAAAAATGAGTTTCAAATATTTTGCTTTTAGTTTATAATGATGTAGACCGGGTTTAAACTGTCAAAGTACAGTTTTAAAGCAAGAGCTGAATAAAAGCCCCTAAATCTGAAGAAACAGGAAGTGGAATCATGTCTATGGCTGGAATGGCCCTTTAGCCTTTTAACAAATCAGATGCTAACTTCAGCTTCGCCTACGGAAGCCGGCACGACCATTCCGCTTGTTCACGTTGGATTTAGAAAGTGGCTTAGATTGTGAGAGTTTTTATTTTCAACCGGGTATTTTGGGGGCAGCTCGGCGCTTTGTGTGAAGGTTTGTTAAGTTAGCTTCAGTAAAAAAGCTGAGATCCGCCAGAAGCAGCCGGATTGGCTCATAGTCGGCCTTAAATCAAACCGCCATGGGTTTGTTTTAAACGGCTCCCTGTGGATCGAAGCTCGCGCGCTCTGCGACTCGCTTTTCTGTTTTTAAGGTTTTGCTTCATGAAGTTTCAGCCCACGTGAGGACAGCAGAGATGGCTCTGGAGCAGCTCAGTGATGTGGTCCAGAGATGTGTAAGTGCCGCAGGTAGAGACAGCGATTGCATGGTGTTGACTCTTCAGCAATCCCTTACACTGAGCAAGCATGCAGCGACAGTGGAGAGAAAAAAAACTCCCTTTTAACAAGAAGAAACTTCAATCAGAACCAGGCTCAGTGTGAGCGGCCATCTGCTGAGGGCGACTGGGGTTCAAGGAGACAGAAGCAGACATAGAAAAGGAACATAGAAGCACTGATCTATAATATACTTTCTATGTTAGATAAAGTAGAGGTAAACTATCTGCACAGGTGG
Source organism: Cyprinodon diabolis (assembly GCA_030533445.1). NCBI lineage: Eukaryota > Metazoa > Chordata > Actinopteri > Cyprinodontiformes > Cyprinodontidae > Cyprinodon > Cyprinodon diabolis. The sequence continues at coordinate 2,094,110 of CM060067.1, read as the reverse complement.
CTCTGTCTGGGAAAAAAAAGGGTTAAACAGACAAACTCTCAGTTTTAACGTCAAAAGGCATGAAAGAGGGCAAGAGGGCATAGAGTTAGTCAAGCTGAGCCCATAGGAGAAAACTTCTTGGAGAGAAACATCTATAACCGAAGGTGTTGATGGCAGCAGCACAGCTATTTATCTCCATGATGGAGTCACAGCCAAACAGAACCAAACCAGGTAAAGCTACTATGATAAGTAAAAGCAGAAAGATTGAACTAACAGATTCTGCAGAGTGGGAGAATAGAGATAGAATGAAGCAGAATGATGAAATGGGGGTCCCTATGTCCTCCAGCAGTCTAAGCCTATAGCAGCAGAACTATAGAGATAGATCAGGATAACCTGAGCCACTCTAACTAGAAGCTTTATCAAAAAGGAAAGTTTTAAGCCTAGCCTTAAAAGTAGACAGGGTGTCTGCCTCACGGACTAAAACTGGTAGTTGGTTCCACAGGAGAGGAGCCTGAGAACTACAAGATCTGCCTCCCTTTCTACTTTTAGAAATTCTAGGAACCACTAGTCTAGGAAATGAAATCAGAAAAAATGCAAAACTGTAAAAATATTTGTTGAACTTTTGCATATACATTATAAATTACTCTCCAAACCTTTTTAATTGAGATTTTTATGTTAAATTCTTTTTAGATGTATTTTAAATTTCCTTTCCTTTTAATGTATTTTTTTCTTTCTATAATTTTTTAGCAAATTTCTTTACTGATCTGTTCGGGATTTTCTTTATTACACAGTCAAAGTCCTGACTGGTTTCTTTGCATATTAATGTGTTTTTGTGTTTTTTTCCAACAGGAGGCGCTCCCAGATGACAGCTACACCTCAGAGGATCATGACGTGTTCACCATTGCCGGGCGGACCTGCATCGAGGAGGGCAACAGCCCGCAGGTCCTCAGCATCATCCTGGATGAAAGGAACCAGGTAAGCGTTCTGGGAGGAGCCGCCGCCGCGTGCGGCTCACCGTAACGCCAACGGCGCTTTTCTGATTCTACTGCAGAACGTAGTGAGGAGCATGGGCTGGAATCTGCTGCCGCCGCTGATCCAGGTGCTGCTGAAGAAAGAGGAGCAGCACCGCCCTCAGTGCCTGGCCATCTTTAACCATCTGCTGGAGGTCTGTGAAGCTCCCCAGGCTGCTAAAGGATCAAACTTTACCTACGGTGGGTAGAAGTTTGGAGTCTGAAACTTTTAACCTCGTCGGTTTTGCAGACCTGCACACCCAAAGAGTTGCTGATCGCCATTTTGGAGCAGCTGGAAGACGACGATCCTGACGGAATCGCAGGGCGTCTCCATCTGCTTCTGAACCCTTTGCAGAAAGGTAGGCGGCATGTTTAACCCCCCCCACCCCCACCACAGTCCCTGGCTAAACTGCCGTCCCTCTCAGTGCTGCTGCGGCTGGGCAGCCGGAAGGCGTCCTCCCTGGGGATGACCCTGTCCTCGCTGCTGGACCAGCTGGCCAAGCTGCCCGTCCCGAACACCAAGGAGCAGGAAGAGGACGACGTCTTCTCGCTTTGCCGCTGCTGCACCCACCTGATAGAGTTCGTCAGGCCCTTCGTCGTGGAGGCGAGGCTGAATCCGAGCGGTGTGACGCAGTTGGAGGATGAGCTGCGGACAGAACTACTGAAATTGTGAGGAAACTAAGGCTGAAACTATTTATCAGATTAATATATTATTTAAATAATCACCCACTTGTGCACAAGTTCACTTTCACAATCAACTCCAAGTGCTTGGTTCCAAGTACTTGGAGATTCACTTCCATACAGAAAGCCCATTTCTGTTAACAGCACATATCCGATTAAAAAAAATATTATAATAATTATAATTCAATTTTATTGTCATTCCACTGTCACAAGTACAGAGCAACGAAATGAATTCTCTGCATTTAACCCCTCCCCTTGGGGATCAGGGGAACAGTGTGGGGTTAAGGGTCTAGGCCGCCACTCACCCAAAGTCAAAGACAGGTTTTGAACCATCAACTTCTATAGAGGCTGTCTCTTACAGATGACATCACCTATGTAGATTAAATAATACTACTTATACTTCAGCGATAGCATCAAACTGTTACTTTTTACTATGTCTTATACCATGTCTGTTGGTTGTGCTGTTCTTTTTACGTCTCTTTGCAGGTGATGAAGATTTTTATCATTATCTCCCTTTTATCTCTTTATTCTTTCCCTTTCCTGTTCTACTTACATTGCAGTGTCCATATAATCTGTAAAACTCCCTGCATAATTATAACGAAGCAATTCATAAGCATAAATCAAGCGGAACACTATGCCGATAGCCGTACTGCTCCACTGGTGAAAGTAAAATCTGTTGGGCTTTTTTCATCAAGGCAATTATTCTTATTGCCACATCGCCAGACAGGACAATGTTAAAAAAATAAAATTAAAAAGAGGAAATAATCGTAAACTAAAGCCTCTGTCACACCATGCCGAATTTATCCAGCGTCTGCCTGACGTCCCAGAATCTCCTAAAACTGTGGGATACGCTGAACTTTCTGTGGATTGTTTCAGTTTTGGGCGTTTAAATGGAGGATTCATAACGAGTCCAGAACTTCTGTCCAACGACAGCCTAACTTCTGCACAATGCACAGCAGCGTAATTACGAAGCATCAGTTAAAGCTGCTCCCCCCCAGGAGCATCACTGCTCCAATACCCCCCCCCCCCAAAAAAAAAAAAAAAGAATAAATGAAAATAGAAAAAGAAAGAAGGTTTGCAGTGGCAGCAGATTCAGCGTCATGTCTGCTAGGAAGTTTGTTGGTTGTGGGCGTAATCCACTTCCCGTTCAAAAGGAGTTTTTCCTCTCCACTGTCGCTACAAGCATGCTTAGTGTGAGGGATTGCTGAAGAGTCAATGAGTCGATGCAATCAGCTGGTTTTCCTTAGATAGAAACTTTGAATCAATCTGACTGGATGATCTGGTGAACTGGAAAGTGACCTGAGATGACATGATGTGAATTGGAGCTATAGAAATAAACTGAATAGAATTGTTTGCAGCTGCATGAAGACTCTGAGTCAGCCTCTGTTGGACGTACAGATCAGGGACGCGGAGACGCTGCCTCTGTCTCCTCTCAGGACCTTTGCCATAGAAGTTCTGGTAAATCCAAACCCTCAGATCTTGGTTGAAGCTTGTAAATCCGTCAGCTTTACAGCCGGTGATTCTGTGCAGGACATCCTGGGCGCCGTTGGAGAGTCCCTCCCTGGTCTGGTGTTCCACCCTCTGCTGAAGAAGAAGGAGGTTCCAGGCTTCCTGGAGGAGGAGGTCCGTTATCCCAAAACATCTCTGGCCAGCTTGGCCCACCTGCTGTTTGTCCATCACCTGGCTGCTGATACATTCCCCAGCGTCTTCAGGTGAAGGTTTCACCTTTGCTAGGTGGTCTTTGGCCGTTTTTCTAACAACTATTAGAAGATTAAGTTGAGCCTAAATGTAAAAGCAAGTCCTTACCCCCCCCATCCCCCCCCCCCCCCCCCCCCCCCCCCCCTTCTATCTCTACAGCCCTGTGTTCTGTCTACGCTGCAACATGGAGCACATTTCCATTCTTCTGTCTCGGTATGTCACTGCCTTAAGACTGATTTATACTTCCAAATTAGGTCGTCTGCGTGAACGCAGAGACGTCCCCGCCCCCTCTGCAGATATTTTGCTGCAGCTCTCCAAAATTGTAGGTGAATGCAGACAGGAGGCCTCTGATTGGTCAATTCTACATCCTACTCTATGCGTATTTCCTGTTTGGTTCCTTACCGGCTTGTTCTGTTTGTCTGACCGCCAATTTGAAAATCGACTGGTGAAGATGGAGCAGCTAGCAGAGCGAGGTGCGCGAGAACGCTGGGACCCTTTTTCCACCTGGATCCCGGCTCTTTTTGGCCCTCATGTCCCTCCGTTGTCGCACAAACTTGCCCCCACTTCCTCACCGCCTCGGCCGTATCTAGACCCACAGCTAGTTCCTGATTGGCGCTCTGGCGTTGTGGTGTGGAATAACACAGAACAGACCGCGCTTCAATGTTGGACAGAAATCAAAAATGTCTGCGACACGCTGCTGCAGGAGGATAACCAGGCCTTTACAGCCAGATCCCTTCAGGGTTCTTTGGCTGCTGCTGCTCTGAAGTTGTAATTCCACTGAGCTTCAACACTCTGACTCTGTTGGTCCTTCAGATCTGGAACATGGTTTCTCCTCCAGCATGTTCCAAAACATTTTAAAAAATCAATCCACTGGACTTTGTTTCCCAGTTTGAAGACGTTTCTCTTCCATCCAGGAAGATTTTTCAATTCAAAATGTCAGAAATAGCGTTTAGTTCCAGGTTTTATCCAGCAGCCCAACAAAGCCTGGTTTTAGTTTAGAAAACATGCAAATAGAAACGGATGAACGGGTCCCCCCCTTTGGAATGGGGGTCGTTTGGCTTCTTTGTTAGCCTGCAATGCCCCATACCTGTCTATGTCTCTGAAAGGGGGGACATTAGAGGGAATTGTTGGCCTGGCTGAATAGGTGAGGCCTTCTATTCTCCTTCTGTAAAGGAGTTGGGGCTGCGATGATAGCGGGGAAGGAATCATCTCTATCGCTGCATTGTGTGTCTCAGTGTCAAATCTAGAGACTTTTTTCTGCTACTGGAGACTTTGGAGACAACATCTAAAAGCAGCGAACTCTGCTCTCCAGAGCAAGTAGATTGGTAACCCCGCCTCCTGCTCTCCTCTATCTTGTCTGCTGTCATGATTCATGCAGCTATTATTTCATCCAAATGAAAAATGGAGAACAGATAAGCAGATCATGGCTTGTCTACAGTGAAAAGAAGGACTGGGTTATTTACTTTGGCCTTTTTGGAAACACAGGAAGGAGCAATCAGCTAAGTGAGCTTAGTGCTTGGAAAAAATCTTTCATTCCTTTAGAGACAGCATGAAAAGTCAGCTGAGTACAAAACATAGAGAGGAAAACAAGAAGAAAAGGGACAAGAAGAGAGGGACACAACCTAGAACAGATAATGGATGTCTATTCTATTTACATTTCTACATCTGGAGAATGAGGCTGTTTTATGAGTTCAGTTCAGAGGGGCCCCAAATTTCCTAATTCCGCCCCTGCCTGGGGCTAACCTTTAGACCTTTAGTTACTAAACGGTGTTTCTAAACTTTTCTTTTGTTTTAGAACAGAGGACTCCAGGCTGCAGAAAGGATTGGTGAGTCTGATTTTTATTTGTTGATGTTTTATTTGTATGTTTATTTTATTTGCGTATTTTTCAGACATTTTTCGTTCAATAGGCTGGAGGAGTTTGTTTTGTTTTGGCGGCCGCCTCCGTCTCATTAGACCCCAGGACTCAGTTCATCCTCCTGCTGTTTACCTGCATGTTTCTTCAATGATCAGAATCTTCCCATCTTTCTCTGACTCTCAGCTCTAATGTCACCACATTATTTTCCCCCCCGATCATCTTTATTTTATTTTTTTACATTTTTTAATTCTTTTATTTTTCATAAAGGCTGGTTTATGCTCAGAAACCAGGTCGTCTGCATGTGCTGATATGCTCCGCCCCCTCTGCAGACACTCTGCTCCATCTCTCCAAAATTGTAGATGACCGCAGACAGGAGGTCTGTGATTGGTCAGTTCTACATCCGCTCTAAACTCTGCATATATTTGGTCCCTAATGGGAGAAACTCTGGCTGTAGCGGCGTCCACAGCGCCTGGCTCACCTCGGACACCATCCCAGACACCGTGCAGGACGCTAGTTCGTAGCTCTGGGCGACGGTCTGTTTGCACCTGAAGCCAAAACACGCAGCGCCATGGCCAGTCTTTGGGGAACACTCACGGTGAACTGTGTGTCGCCCGGCGTTGGATGAGGGGTTGTAGACGGCGAACAAGCTCGTCAAACCGACACACAGACACCCACAATCCTAGCTAGTTGGTGATTGGCCCTCTGGCGTTGTTGCGTGGAATAACCTAGCATAGACCACGCTTCAATATTGGGCATGAATCAAAAATATTGCGCCATACCTGCGACAAGACATTTGAGACATTAGTTGTGTGTGCATGATGATGGTGGTCAATTTGTCTGTGAACGCCGTCCGCAGCCCATTGTCCTTGATAAGATGGAAGTTTATCAACAGTCACTGAGCGCATCCACAGATGCTTCGTGGTTAGGGGGAACAGTTCTTCTGTGTCCTCTCGCCATAACATCCAGGGGAGATAATGGGGGGGTGGGGGCCGAACCCAGAATAACACTTATGCTACGTTCACACCGGACGCAGCAGGAGCAGCAAAATGGCGTCTGCTGCTTCCTTTTTGCTGCTTGTACCAGTTAGTTCTGACGCGCGGCTGAAGCAGCTTTGCTGCTCTGGCTGCGCGGTGCAAAAGTGTGTCTGACGCGCGTTGGGCGGAGCTGCTCTATCCTTTCTCTGCCTTGCAGCTATATTTGCTGTGATCAGTGGGAATAAAGTAGTTTTAATGTTTTTAAGTGAGAAAATCCACCTGAAAACTTAATCAGTGCAGTCAGTTCATCCAGATTACCATCCAGCCTTCCAATATTATTTCTGTCGGAGCCGCTCAGACCCCCACATACCAGCGGTGTTCCGACAGTAGGAATCCATTCCACAGCAGCCTCTGACCGGGTCGCCTCCTCGCGGTTCACCGCGGCAGCTGGTAGGTGTTTTTCATCTAAATAATCCAAATCCAGGATAATAAAAGCAAACATATTCTGCCGGCAGATTTCTGCATTTTAGGTTAATTAATGCGTCAATAAACTGTTTCAGAGGAGGGATCACAGCGCTCTGTGTCATCAGCAATGTGTCTGTCTCCCTGTCAGCTCTCAGATCAGCGTCTCTGATTGGTTGACGCGGCGCGTCGAGCAGCAAAAATAAAATGTGTCCATCTCGAGCAGCAGCAGATTTGAGGCGCGTCAGATGCTTAAACGCACCGCGGGACCTTTTGCTGCACCTTGACGCGCGTCAACCATTGACTTCGCATGTAAACCTGCTGCTTCTGTCGCGCCTGCTGCGTCCGGTGTGAACGTAGCATTATTGTTTTGAGAGCAGGCTGCACAGGAATTTTCCATCAGTCTTGACTCTTTTCTTGCTGGCTTTAAGTGGCGAGTAATATTCCCAATTTGTTGGGCTTTCCCACCTCGAAGCGAGCGTGCGCATCAAAGATATTATCCTATCTCACCTTTGAGTTCAACCACAGCAGCTGTAACCAGGAAAGGTCTTCCATCCTGACAGGAGCTGTATGAGAAGAGTCTGGTGCGGGTGGAGAATGGCAGTCTGCCGGCGGATCTGCTGGAGATCAAAACCTTCCTTACCGTCCCTCTGGTGATAGAAACCTCCTTCCACGTGTCGCCTCCAACCGTCTACCTGATCTGCAGTTAATTCATGTTTGTCTTTTTCTCAGGACTTGGTAAAAGTCATGACGATGTGCCCTCAGCATGATCTGGTAGGAGCTTTTTGTTTTGTGTCTCCTTGTTTTTTCTGTTTGCATCTATTGGAGGTTTAAATGAGGCGTTTCTTCGTTTGTCCTCAGAGGACTAAAGGACTGAAGGTGTTCCAGCTCAGCATCGATAAGTTCAGCACTGAAGCCAAGTACAGACTTTTCGAGTGAGCTCCCAGTCCCCTCTGCACTCAGACAGCTGCTCTTCCTGTCCCGCCTCCTGATTTAATCTGATTACCGTTTCAGATACTTGCTCAGGACCAGTAATCACTCTGGAGTAGAGGGCTACACCATTAAAAACATCCGGAGTCAGATAGATGCCGCTCTGCAGGTAAAGGTCGGAGCTTCCCGGTCCTGCCGCTTGTGCCGAGTCGCTGACAGTCGCTCTTTTTCTGTCTTCAGCCAGGAAACGCTAACGTCTGGTTTGAAGGAAGTCACCTGCTGCCTCTGCTCCGTAAGGTGTTCAAGCTTCCAGACGGCCCAGAGACGGACCTGCTGCAGTACATGGACAGGTGTGCACACGCCTACTTCTAGCTTTGCTTAGTCTCTGATGTTGCATCCAAACGAGCGTTGAAAAGACTAAAGTAGAGGTATTGTTCGTGCATCATTTGGAAGTGGAAGCCTCAGAAGTTTTTTACCAAGATATTTGCTTAACTGGATTTTTCAGACCAATATTGATCTCTTGCCACGTATTGATGCTCCCTGCTGGCGCTCAGAGCGCCATTTTAGTCTCAGCTCCCTTTAAAGGAGAAGTCGGGTCAGCAAGGAATAATCAATGGATAATTAATGGGAGGGGAAATTTTTTCCCAAATATAGTAACCCCTCCCTCCTGCCATCTTCCGGCAGTGACGTCACGGTGCGGTTAGCCTATTCTATCACACTATTAGAGACCTGAAGGACCAGACACCCTATAGAATCATTCTATCACCCTATTAGAGACCTGAAGGACCAGACACCCTATAGAATCATTCTATCACCCTATTAGAGACCTGAAGGACCAGACACCCTATAGAATCATTCTATCACCCTATTAGAGACCTGAAGGACCAGACACCCTATAGAATCATTCTATCACCCTATTAGAGACCTGAAGGACCAGACACCCTATAGAATCATTCTATCACCCTATTAGAGACCTGAAGGACCAGATACCCTATAGAATCATTCTATCACCCTATTGGAGACCTGAAGGACCAGATACCCTATGGAATCATATCACCCTATTAGAGACCTGAAGGACCAGATACCCTATAGAATCATTCTATCACCATATTAGAGACCTGAAGGACCAGATACCCTATAGAATCATTCTATCACCCTATTAGAGACCTGAAGGACCAGATACCCTATAGAATCATTCTATCACCCTATTAGAGACCTGAAGGACCAGATACCCTATAGAACCATTCTATCACCCTATTAGAGACCTGAAGGACCAGATACCCTATAGAATCATTCTATCACCCTATTAGAGACCTGAAGGACCAGACACCCTATAGAATCATTCTATCACCCTATTAGAGACCTGAAGGACCAGACACCCTATAGAATCATTCTATCACCCTATTAGAGACCTGAAGGACCAGACACCCTATAGAATCATTCTATCACCCTATTAGAGACCTGAAGGACCAGATACCCTATAGAATCATTCTATCACCCTATTAGAGACCTGAAGGACCAGACACCCTATAGAATCATTCTATCACCCTATTAGAGACCTGAAGGACCAGACACCCTATAGAATCATTCTATCACCCTATTAGAGACCTGAAGGACCAGACACCCGATAGAACCATTCTATCACCCTATTAGAGACCTGAAGGACCAGACACCCTATAGAATCATTCTATCACCCTATTAGAGACCTGAAGGACCAGACACCCGATAGAATCATTCTATCACCCTATTAGAGACCTGAAGGACCAGACACCCTATAGAATCATTCTATCACCCTATTAGCGACCTGAAGGACCAGATACCCTATAGAATCATTCTATCACCCTATTAGAGACCTGAAGGACCAGATACCATATAGAATCATTCTATCACCCTATTAGAGACCTGAAGGACCAGACACCCTATAGAATCATTCTATCACCCTATTAGAGACCTGAAGGACCAGACACCCGATAGAATCATTCTATCACCCTATTAGAGACCTGAAGGACCAGATACCCTATAGAATCATTCTATCACCCTATTAGAGACCTGAAGGACCAGATACCCGATAGAATCATTCTATCACCCTATTAGCGACCTGAAGGACCAGACACCCTATAGAATCATTCTATCACCCTATTAGCGACCTGAAGGACCAGATACCCTATAGAATCATTCTATCACCCTATTGGAGACCTGAAGGACCAGATACCATATAGAATCATTCTATCACCCACCCTATAGAATCATTCTATCACCCTATTAGAGACCTGAAGGACCAGATACCCTATAGAATCATTCTATCACCCTATTAGAGACCTGAAGGACCAGACACCCTATAGAATCATTCTATCACCCTATTAGAGACCTGAAGGACCAGACACCCTATAGAATCATTCTATCACCCTATTGGAGACCTGAAGGACCAGACACCCTATGGAATCATATCACCCTATTAGAGACCTGAAGGACCAGATACCCTATAGAATCATTCTATCACACTATTAGAGACCTGAAGGACCAGACACCCTATAGAATCATTCTATCACCCTATTAGAGACCTGAAGGACCAGATACCCTATAGAATCATTCTATCACCCTATTAGAGACCTGAAGGACCAGACACCCTATAGAATCATTCTATCACCCTATTAGAGACCTGAAGGACCAGACACCCTATAGAATCATTCTATCACCCTATTAGAGACCTGAAGGACCAGATACCCTATAGAATCATTCTATCACCCTATTAGAGACCTGAAGGACCAGACACCCTATAGAATCATTCTATCACCCTATTAGAGACCTGAAGGACCAGACACCCTATAGAATCATTCTATCACCCTATTAGAGACCTGAAGGACCAGACACCCGATAGAATCATTCTATCACCCTATTAGAGACCTGAAGGACCAGATACCCTATAGAATCATTCTATCACCCTATTAGAGACCTGAAGGACCAGATACCCGATAGAATCATTCTATCACCCTATTAGAGACCTGAAGGACCAGATACCCTATAGAATCATTCTATCACCCTATTAGAGACCTGAAGGACCAGATACCCGATAGAACCATTGTATCACCCTATTAGAGACCTGAAGGACCAGATACCCTATAGAATCATTCTATCACCCTATTAGAGACCTGAAGGACCAGATACCCTATAGAATCATTCTATCACCCTATTAGAGACCTGAAGGACCAGATACCCGATAGAACCATTCTATCACCCTATTAGAGACCTGAAGGACCAGATACCCTATAGAATCATTCTATCACCCTATTAGAGACCTGAAGGACCAGATACCCGATAGAATCATTCTATCACCCTATTAGAGACCTGAAGGACCAGACACCCTATAGAATCATTCTATCACCCTATTAGCGACCTGAAGGACCAGACACCCTATAGAATCATTCTATCACCCTATTAGAGACCTGAAGGACCAGATACCATATAGAATCATTCTATCACCCTATTAGAGACCTGAAGGACCAGATACCCTATAGAATCATTCTATCACCCTATTAGAGACCTGAAGGACCAGATACCCGATAGAATCATTCTATCACCCTATTAGAGACCTGAAGGACCAGATACCCTATAGAATCATTCTATCACCCTATTGGAGACCTGAAGGACCAGATACCCTATAGAATCATTCTATCACCCTATTGGAGACCTGAAGGACCAGATACCCTATAGAATCATTCTATCACCCTATTGGAGACCTGAAGGACCAGATACCCTATAGAATCATTCTATCACCCTATTAGAGACCTGAAGGACCAGACACCCTATAGAATCATTCTATCACTCTATTAGAGACCTGAAGGACCAGATACCCTATAGAATCATTCTATCACCCTATTAGAGACCTGAAGGACCAGATACCCTATAGAATCATTCTATCACCCTATTAGAGACCTGAAGGACCAGATACCCTATAGAATCATTCTATCACCCTATTAGAGACCCGAAGGACCAGATACCCGATAGAATCATTCTATCACCCTATTAGAGACCTGAAGGACCAGATACCCTATAGAATCATTCTATCACCCTATTAGAGACCTGAAGGACCAGATACCCGATAGAATCATTCTATCACCCTATTAGAGACCTGAAGGACCAGACACCCTATAGAATCATTCTATCATCCTATTAGCGACCTGAAGGACCAGATACCCTATAGAATCATTCTATCACCCTATTAGAGACCTGAAGGACCAGATACCATATAGAATCATTCTATCACCCTATTAGAGACCTGAAGGACCAGATACCCTATAGAATCATTCTATCACCCTATTAGAGACCTGAAGGACCAGATACCCGATAGAATCATTCTATCACCCTATTAGAGACCTGAAGGACCAGATACCCTATAGAATCATTCTATCACCCTATTAGAGACCTGAAGGACCAGATACCCTATAGAATCATTCTATCACCCTATTGGAGACCTGAAGGACCAGATACCCTATGGAATCATATCACCCTATTAGAGACCTGAAGGACCAGATACCCTATAGAATCATTCTATCACCATATTAGAGACCTGAAGGACCAGATACCCTATAGAATCATTCTATCACCCTATTAGAGACCTGAAGGACCAGATACCCTATAGAATCATTCTATCACCCTATTAGAGACCTGAAGGACCAGATACCCTATAGAACCATTCTATCACCCTATTAGAGACCTGAAGGACCAGATACCCTATAGAATCATTCTATCACCCTATTAGAGACCTGAAGGACCAGATACCCTATAGAATCATTCTATCACCCTATTAGAGACCTGAAGGACCAGATACCCTATAGAATCATTCTATCACCATATTAGAGACCTGAAGGACCAGATACCCTATAGAATCATTCTATCACTCTATTAGAGACCTGAAGGACCAGATACCCTATAGAATCATTCTATCACCATATTAGAGACCTGAAGGACCAGATACCATATAGAATCATTCTATCACCCTATTAGAGACCTGAAGGACCAGATACCCTATAGAATCATTCTATCACCCTATTAGAGACCTGAAGGACCAGATACCCTATAGAATCATTCTATCACCCTATTAGAGACCTGAAGGACCAGATACCCGATAGAATCATTCTGTCACCCTATTAGAGACCTGAAGGACCAGATACCCTATAGAATCATTCTATCACCCTATTAGAGACCTGAAGGACCAGATACCCGATAGAATAATTCTATCACCCCTTTAAAGCAAATCCAGCAGCTCCCATTACCTCAACTTCGTCTCAGACTCTCCTACCGATTTTTTCCCTACAGAATCATGGAGTCTCTGAACCTCCTGCGCTACTTGGTCATCAGAGACAAAGTTACAGAGAACCAGGTGAGTCCGGACAGCAGAGCAGCTGCGGCAGGGCGTCCCGGTAACGGGCCTAAAGGAAGCCTGGACTTTTTTATTGGGGTGTTTTAAATATTTAAGGCATAACTAATGATTTGGGTCCTGCAGACGGGCATCTGGACAGAACTGTATAAAATAGAAGACGGGTTCATGAAGCCTTTGCGCGTTGGGCTGAACATGTCGAGGGCTCATTATGAGCGGGAGCTGCACGACACCATGGAGAACAAAAAGAAGAAAACTAAAGGTGAGAGTCACCAAAGCCTTCCCAGCAGAGGCGGCGTGTTTCTCTAACGCCACTTTGTGTTTTCTACAGAGGAGGCGGTGCTGTCTGTATCAGTCGGGGGGGAGAAGCTGCCTAAAATGACAACAGACTCTCAGATTCAGGTCAGTCGCCTCTAGACGCCGTAACCAGCAGCTTGTTGTGACCGTAGCAGCGTGAATGAATTTCTGTGGGTCCGTTTAGGCTCTGCACTCGGCGCTCCACGCGTTCGACATGATGGAGAGCGTGTTGGTGCGGATAGAGGAGCTGATCGAGGTGAAGGACGGCGAGGAAGCTGCAGCGGAGCCTCATTAATCTCAGGGCCTGACGGACAGCGAATGCATCGTTTCAGATCATGCAAGCGTTGCTTCTTCTCTCTTTTTCTGATTTGTGATATTCAGTAAAGATTTTCTACAATTAAATCTCCATTTTTAAGTTATTTAGAAAAAATAAATGAATATTCCTGAACATTAGAGAATGTAAATATTCCTTATTTCAGGTTGATGTCACTCTACACAGATACAGACAATATAAAGTGAATCATTAAATCACCTTAAACTTCCTTTGTGTCTCTTCTGATTAAGCCTAACTTTCTGACGTCTTTGGTGGGTAAAAAAGTCACATTTTTCTTTTACACAAAGTTAAGAAAAAAAGTTTGTTTACATCTGCAGCTTCACATCAAAATAATAAATACGCTTTATTGCAGTGAAATTGTTCTCAATAGTTAGATTTTAACATAACATATTATTTTAAATATAAGGTTAAAAATAACGGTATTTTCAGAGTATGTAGGTTTACTTATTTTTTGTTTTTCTGTTTTCATGATTTTTTATTGATAAAAATGGGAAACACTAATTGATCTGATTAAGAGAAATAATAAAAAAGAGAATATAAAATTTATTTAAAAAAATGAAAAACCAATTTTGAAAAACAAAACAAAAATTCTAAGAAATTGTTAAGAAATTTCTGGATTGCATCTCTTTTTTAATTTGAATTTACAACAACAGTTTAATAAATGTAAGTCCATACATACACCCAAAGTTATAACCCCCCCCCCACCCATGGTGTCTTACTTAGTGACACTGGGGGGCCCCGACCCCCATCCAGCCTCATTCTATCTCTATTCTTCAGTATTTATTACTTCCACCCATAACCTTGTTCTTCCTGCTTTCCATCATCATGGCCGCTTCATCTGGTCGCGTTTGGATCATAAAATATCTAGTATAGAGGACGCAACTGGGTGTGTTTTTCATCTTTTACTGCAATAAAGAAAACTAAACGTGAATATCTGCTGTTTCTACCTGCTCATCCAGGAGGAACAGATCCTGCTGGATGCAATCAGCTGGTTTTCCTGAGGAACCAGCCTGAGCTGGATATTGGTTAAAATCTCTCTATAAAGTCACCTGAGATGAAGAATTTGCACTATATGAATAAAACAATCATTAGAATACACTGAATACATCTGCCTCTATGGATTAGAGCCATTTTCACGGATAGTTTTCTTCAATATTGGTCCAAATGTCGATATTTACGCCATATTAGTGAATATCTACCCAAATCTTTTTTCTAATTGGTATAAGTTAACGTTCGTAGTCTGAGACACTGAATTTTATATGTCCTTTACCTGTAAAAAAGGGTGCAGCAATAATGATATCGGCCAATATTGGTCATTTTTAAAGTCGTAGGGAAAAGGCTGTTCCAACCGTTGCATTTCCGAATTCTCCCGAGTGGTGGCCGACTTTACACGAATGAATAAAGTGCGGTATTGTTGTGGCGGGAGGTTCACAAGCATGTTTGGTTGTGGCTGGTTTGTTGGAAGCAACTTGGTAACCAGTTAGCATCTTAGTGCTAGCAGGTTCCCAATGGGAAATTCCATTGGGACCAAGTAGCACTAAATTGGTGACTTAGAAACGACGCTGTCAAGGAACGCTATGGACAGAGGAAACATGCAAGAGGAGGACAGTTTAGTGTCGGAGGTCGTGGATGAGTCTCCTCCGTCATCCATTTTTTATTTAGAGGAGGAAAGCGGGGACGAAGACGTTGTGGAAGAGGACGCCAGGGCGGCAGAAGCTTGGTTTGGTGTAGAAGGCTTCCAGCCGTACATGTTTGAGCCCTTGCCTCGCAACGCTGCCAGTTCTGTTAGCTCTACGCCTGCCGAAGACACAGACGTCCATCCCCGTGGACACTGGGACGCAACTCAATGGGAAAGGAAAGGATTCTGATTTCAACCGTTGCGTATATTAGCTGCGACATATGAATCACGATGCTATGACCGAAAACATTTGATTGACAGATGACCGTTGATATATGATTGGCCGAATTTAGGTGTTCAGGCTGACGTAGAACTAACTGGCCTGCAGAAGATACTGGAAAAATTTTGAGAGAATATGGTCTGATAAAGAGTATATTCTTATACATGTTTAAGCCAGAATGATTTGACATTTAAATATGATTTTTCCACGACTTTAAGCACGTTGGTCCAAATAGTAAACTGGGACCAGTTATTTTTCTTTTTCTTTCCCAAGTGGCTGTGGGGGTTTTTTTTGTGGGTGTTTTATAGCAGCGCTGAGACAGACCAAATGTAAACATATAGATATTGGTAAATATCAGTCATCTGCAATGATGTTGGGCATCGATATCATCCCAGAGTTTCAAGAGTTCAGAGTTTCGGTGCATCTGAACCTGTTACCATAATCACCTACATTACAAGATATAAAAGCTAGAAATGTTAAACCCAGGGTTTGGTGGAACTCGAAAAAATTAGGTTTCAATTTCTGAAATGAATGATAAAAAATACTGCACTAAAGGGATAGACTAAAGGGATAGACTAAAGGGATAGACTAAAGGGATAGACTAAAGGGATAGACTAAAGGGATAAACTAAAGGGATAGACTAAAGGGATAAACTAAAGGGATAAACTAAAGGTATAGACTAAAGGGATAAACTAAAGGGATAGACTAAAGGGATAAACTAAAGGGATAGACTAAAGGGATAAACTAAAGGGATAGACTAAAGGGATAGACTAAAGGGATAGACTAAAGGGATAAACTAAAGGTATAGACTAAAGGGATAAACTAAAGGGATAGACTAAAGGGATAAACTAAAGGGATAAACTAAAGGGATAGACTAAAGGGATAGACTAAAGGGATAGACTAAAGGGATAAAGTAAAGGGATAGACTAAAGGGATAAACTAAAGGGATAGACTAAAGGGATAAACTAAAGGGATAGACTAAAGGGATAAACTAAAGGGATAGACTAAAGGGATAAACTAAAGGGATAAACTAAAGGGATAGACTAAAGGGATAGACTAAAGGGATAGACTAAAGGGATAGACTAAAGGGATAAACTAAAGGGATAAACTAAAGGTATAAACTAAAGGTATAGACTAAAGGGATAAACTAAAGGGATAAACTAAAGGGATAGACTAAAGGGATAAACTAAAGGTATAGACTAAAGGGATAAACTAAAGGGATAGACTAAAGGGATAAACTAAAGGGATAGACTAAAGGGATAGACTAAAGGGATAAACTAAAGGGATAGACTAAAGGGATAAACTAAAGGGATAAACTAAAGGGATAAACTAAAGGGATAGACTAAAGGGATAGACTAAAGGGATAGACTAAAGGGATAGACTAAAGGGATAGACTAAAGGGATAAACTAAAGGGATAGACTAAAGGGATAGACGGGTGTTGACTTTGGGTCTGCTGGTCTGACTGAACACTGGTCCAGTTGTGAAGAACATGGTTCTCCTATAAAAGCTGGTGGGTTGTTAGTAGTGATGGTTAATCAGGCATCTTAAAGCCAAAGTGTTCGTACTGTCTCACAGAATACTGACCCCTGCTGGAGATTTATAGGAACTTTAGGTAGTTTATTTAACAGATTAAACTGAACTGATTTGATGGCCTAGTAAAATTATATAAAGTTGGAGGTCTTCAGCAGGGGGTCCGCGCCCCCTAGGGGGTCCACAGAGGTACTGCATGGGGTCGCAAAAGTTTAGGTTGATTAGACTTTTTTTTTTATTTCCCCCTGCAATTTTCTCCACTAATTGAAATGTCTTTAAATCCACATTAACATGAATCCAACAGACTGCAGTAAACAGATAAATGGAGGCAGAAGATGTCTTTCAGTCATCAATGCTCACATTCAGCGACACACAGGAGCTCTTTCAAGCTGGGCACCGTTTCATTCACAACACCTGTCCCATCAACCAGGAATCAGAAATACTTTAATAATCCCAGGGAGGGATTACTTTAGTTACATTACTCCATCTGTAATAGAGGGACTATAGGAGCAGTTTGATAGAACACTATTTCATACAATATATATAATTAGGGGGTTCCTGCTTCATCTCGCCATCAGTTTGGGGTCCTTGGCCTGTAGAACTTTGAAGACCGCTGATTTAATTTATTGTAGGTTATATTATATCATTTCATATCTATTTTTAAATTCAAAATATCTTTGATTTTTTAGATGCAGCCAATAAATAATGTAAACATATAACGTGTAAATTTTGGGGAAAATGTGAGAGAGGATGCATGCGGACAAGAGTTTTAAATCATCATTTTAAAACAATAAGTACAGTAAAAACAGTAAATAAACTGAGAGTCAATTTGAAATTAACTTTAATTCAGATAATTTGAGTGCTAACTGAGAGGAAAAGTACGCCACAATGAGAAAATTAAAATAAAAACACGACGACCGAAACGTTCCTATTCCTGTTAGGCTCCAAAATTCTTGATAATTTCAATGATAAACCTCAAAAGATGAGACATTTTTTGTAGCAGATGCATCATGTTGACAGATTTTAAACAGTTCACTGAGTCGGTCAGTTAGAAACAAGTCCTGTATCGGTCACATGACTATCTGGAAACGCGCAGCGATCCAGCGTTTCGCTCTATGGGCTCCACCCAACGACGCATCGCTGTTAATGGACCCATTACTAGTTTTATGCATCTTTAGCAATGAATAAGATTTGCAGTTTAACACACAGAAAAGTGCTGGAAAAAAACTGACTGGAAATGATAGTTTGACAACAGTGATTTAACCATCGAGCACGGTGGTGGTAGTATTATGATCAGTACCTGTTCTGCATCTTACCTCCTCTAAATCGTCACTTAACCTCAAAAGCAACAGATGTTTGATTTGGGACACAGATCAACAATCCCGAATAAAGATCAAAACTGGTTTTGAAACTTTTGGAATTTGCTAAATTTACAACATTTTCAACACAAACTATAAATAACATGTAGCCCACTTACCAAATATTACTGGATGCATTTGCATATTTCTTTATTCTATTGGCTGATCATGAACCAGTCGTCTGCAGCAACAGGTTTTAAAAGGAACATTTCTATTTTATTAGGAGAAATTCAGACAGGAGACATTCTGCAGTTTTCAGCACCAATGACATCACAACACATGCCTTCAAATTAAAAGCCCTTTTTAAAGTTAACTCCCAGCAGCAGTCCTTTTTTAGGTTAACATGAAAGTTTTTCCTGAGGTCGGCTTTAATGCCCAGTATGATCTGCAGCACCATGGAGGTAAAACTACTTTTTTTCCTGGATTTCTTTACTCTTTATGAACATATAATCTCTCGCCCTGTCCAACTATGGAGTGAAGTTTGTTCCATTATTGTTGCAAAGAAAGAAAACGCTTTGAAAATAAAAAATGCAATATAGAAACCAAACTTTGAAAAAGATCTTTTGTACACACACAAACATACATATATATTAAATAAAAACAGGATTTGAATGTAACTTTGCTTTTTGTCATTTTTTTCCTCCAACTTTATTTTTTTCCCAAATTTTTGTTTTTCAGTTTTAATAAAAATGTTATTGGTCTTAAATTTTTAAATTGTATTTATTTTACAGATTTTATATTTTCTAGAAGTTTCTTTCTTAGACTGAGTTTTAGGAGTTGCTTTTAAGTTAGATTTTCCAGACCAGATTCTTTTTACTTTTCTATGGAGTCTAAACCATTTTCTATTGGTCAGTTTTACATCTGTGACATTTTATTGGTCGAGAGGACGCATTGAATTTGGACGCGAGTTTAAGAATATGCCATGTAAAAAAACTCAATTGGAAAAAGCGCAATTTGTTAAAACTCGATCTGAAAGAAATTTTGGCGAAAAATAAGTTAAAATCTATAATCTGTAAAAAAGTTATTTTGAAAAAAAATAATATAATTAATTACTAAATAATAAAGGAAATGACACTCAAAATGTTTTTTTTTAGTCAAGAAGCTTCATTTCTGGATTGCTTTTTTTTGTTAAATGTACATTTCCAAATTTGTTTGCTGGCAACAATAATGGAACAGAATTGACTCCATACCTAACAATGATATGAATGTGGATTTAAAACCTCAGCCGTGGGGGGCTGGAGCTTAGGGTCAAAGGTCCTTGAAGAGCGGATGCTGCAGAGCTTCGGCGGCTGTGATCCTGGTGGAAGGGTTCAGGTCCAACAGCCGGTCCAGCAGGTCGAAGGCCGCGTCAGGAACCCTGTCCCAGCCTTTGGTGTCCTCGCCCTCGCTTCTTTCTGACGGGGAGCTGTGATTGGCTGGGACTCTGCTTCCTGAAGGCTGCTCTTCTTGCTGCTTGAGCAGCTGCTTCAGTTGGCCTCCGGCCGTCTCTCCGTTTGCTTCCCGGACCCCGGTGACATCACCTGCCGGACACCTCTTCCCTCTCAGCGTCTCGCAGAGCGTCCTGAGGTCCTGACGCGGAAGCTCCCGACTGCACACCACTGCTTTTCCTGGTAAAACACCGACAGCCCCCTTATGTATAACCTAAACATCCATTAAAAAGGAGGCGTTTCCAGGTAAAGGAGCTCCATGCGTACCAAACGTCTTTGCGGCCTGAATGGTCTCCCTGGAGCCTCTTATAGTCATGATCTGTGTGAGCGCCATCAGGTCGTCGCTGGCTTTGAAGAAGGGGTAACGACCGCTGAGGAGGGAGAGCAGGATCACACCAGCCGACCACACGTCTATGGCTGCAGCCAAGGAAGAGATTACAGAGGAGGGGAGGCAACAATATTAATAAAACCCAAAACAACTCATATTGCTGTAAAGACCTCCTGTCCACGGAGAATTAGGGCCACATTAGAGATTATTTATTTATTTCTTAATTTGAGAATAAAGTCGTAATATTAGGAGACCAAAGTCATCATACAACAACCCGTTTCAGAAAGAAAGCTTGGAGCTCCGCCCAGCAGATGACGGCCGAGTTGTTGCCAACTCCTCAGTAAGGAATGTAGCTATTGGCTGTGCTAAAAGTCGCTAAATGATGTCATCGCCTAATTTGCATAATCTGCCACAGGAAGTGATGTGCATGTTATTGATGCTGTGGGAGAAATAATGTTACAGAAAGACAGAAAGAGCTGATTTTTTTCAGGGTGTGATTCCAACTCTTTTCTGTATTTTTGACTGTACAGTTTAGACTGAGACATAATGATTCTCAGCAGCAGATCAATGTTAATCTTAGAGAGGAAAACACAATGGACAAGGTGATTAAGTGACTGACTGTGTGAATCAGATGCTGTTATTTAAGATAAAATATTTCAAATTAAGTTATTTATTTTAGACCAAATAACATTTTACATTTTCATCCCGCTCGCTCCCGCCTTGAATGTAAGTCATGGCAGAGCGGCACAGCGTGATCAATTTGCGCCGTCAATCCCGGCGCATGCGCGCTTCATTTGAGGGGGACTCCTGCGGGAGAACGGGGCTGGGATGGGGGAGGCGCCCTACGGCAGCAGCTGCCGCTGGAGGACAAGAGTAGGAACGATACATGCTTTAATGTAAGAGTCTCCAAAAGCTGCCAGTGACACCGTAAAAAGTCGCCAGATTTGTCGCTAGTCGCTTTTTTGAAAAATAGTCGCTGAAGGGGTCTGAAAAGTCGCTGAGTTGGCAACACTGCGACCAGCTCCACCAATCAGCAACCAGAGTCCACTTTGACATCCTGCCCAGTTTGATGCTGCTGCTAAAAGATTTCCTGATTTGTCAAACCGATGCTAAAGTAGAACTTCACATGATGCTCCACATTCCTCACTTTAGGGAAGAAAGTGTAATCATAAAATACAACTTGTTTCTCGTAATTTTACGACTTTATTCTCGAAATAGAAGGAAAAAAATCTCTAGCCTGGCCCTAATTCTCTGTCGTAGGCTTTGTTGGCTGACATTTTGAATTGAAAAATCTTCCTGGATGGAAGAGAAACGTCTTCAAACTTGAAAACAAAGTCCAGTGGATTGAATTTTAACTCTTTTGGAATAACTATGACCTGGATGACTGAGAATCTTTACCAGCTTATTCCCATAATGTTATTACTTTATTCTCATATTTAGAAAAAAAAATCTCCTGCCTGGCCCTAATATTTCTTGATAATGTACACATATATATATTTACTTTAGGAAAGCTTAAATAAATGAATACATCGGAAAAATAAATTAATGACAAAATAAGCTAAAAATGCATTTTCAAATATATATTCAGTTTTATTTAATGAGGTAAGGTATTTATTTTTGTGGAATATTTATCAATAATTCATTTATAAATCTAATAATAAGGCTCTACATTGTTTGTTGCAATAAATCCTAAAGAAATCAACCAAACGGTGCGTTTTCTATGCTTAAATATTTCAGTACATCACGGTTCTGCTGTAACCCTTCTCTAATAGACCCACCTGTGCCTTGGTCGGGACACTTGCTCAGGACTTCTGGGGCTCTGAACCCTGGGGTCCCCGCTCTGGGTGCCACCTGCTGCTTCCTTGGATCAAACACAACAGCAGCGCAGTTAACAAAAACAAGCTCTGCGAGAGACGCCAGGTGTTTTTGCGTCGCTCCGTTTTCAACCTGGCCAAGCAGACGTTGCAGACGCGGTCGGTGAGGTAGCAGTTACACGTCAGACCCTGCTGCAGGGTCCTCTGGGTTTTCTGGCTGCTGCCAGAAGCCCTGACAGGCAGAGGAACCCGATTGGCTGATGGGTATCTGACGCTGGCGTCCTCCTCGGATTTCTTGACCTTTATCAAATGATGACGAAATAAAAAGAATATCTTCAGTAAAACGATAAAACTGCCTGCAGTAGATCAAACATAAACATCTGATTTCTTACATCAGACTTGGAGGTAGGGGGCGCTGGTGTGCCGCTGTTCAGATTTCTCTCTCCAAACACGGGTCGAGGAACTTTACGCAGCCCTGCCAGATCCTAAACGAACAGAGAAACAAACCGTTGGGTGCAGGAAGGAGAACCAAACAGGAAGGATGACGCAACACACAGGCTGAAAATCAAAACACGAAGAAGCAAACTGAACGTCTCTGTGAAAACACCTTGGTGAGTTTTGTTCGAGTGTAAGAGGTGACGGTGGTGCGGGGTTTTTT
Source organism: Cyprinodon diabolis (assembly GCA_030533445.1). NCBI lineage: Eukaryota > Metazoa > Chordata > Actinopteri > Cyprinodontiformes > Cyprinodontidae > Cyprinodon > Cyprinodon diabolis. The sequence goes on along the minus strand of CM060067.1, from coordinate 2,071,498 downwards.
AACCAGTGCTCTCCCAGCCGCTGTGGGGGGAAGGGGGACACAGGAGGAGGTGGAGGAGGAAGGTAGAGGAGCTGTGCTGCTGGTTTTCAGAGGAGGTGCAGCTTCCCGTTTCCCTGAAAGCCCTGCAACTTTCTGTGACGCCTTCTGTCTCACCACCTTCAGCAGCTCGATCTGGGTGTCTGCGGCGCCCTGAGCCAAGCCGAAGTCCACCAGAGCGTACCTGCAAATACACACACGGTCAAAACGGACAACAGGAGCCTAACTGGGACACATTTCCTGCTACGCTGACATCCCTACATTTAACCCGCTCATTACTATAACATTCTGTTTGGTCGGGATATTTTTACTCGTTATGCATCAGCGCCACCCTCTGGTACGGAGTCTCAAAGCTTCCACTCTGTACTTAGTCTGGAATTCGTTTCCATATTGTTGCAAAGTTTTAAAGGAAAAGTCCGGTAACATTCAGAATACAAACTTCTGAAAGTACTTTAAATATGAAATTATTACATTCTGCTCAATAAATGATCAGGGTTTTTAAACTCCTTTAAAGTAAAGTCAAATGTCAAATCATTCTGGAATAAACATGTATAGAAATGTACTTTTTATCAGATGATATTGTCCCAAAATTTAGAAAATGTCTATTAAAAAAAAAACCCTGTCTTAAAATCTGTATTTTTTTTCCATTATCTTCTGCAGGCCAGTTAGTTCTACGTCAGCCTGAACTCCTAAATTCAGCCAATCATATATCTACGGTCATCTGTCAATCAAATGCTTTCGGTCATAGCATCTTGATTCATATGTCGCAGCTAATATACGCAACGGTTGAAACCAGAATCCTTTCCTTTCCCATTGCGTCCCAGTGTTCACGGGGATGGACGTCTGTGTCTTCGGCAGGCGTAGAGCTAACAGAACTGGCAGCCTTGCGAGGCAAGGGCTCAAACATGTACGGCTGGAAGCCTTCTACACCAAACCAAGCTTCTGCCGCCCTGGCGTCCTCTTCCACAACATCTTCGTCCCCGCTTTCCTCCTCTAAATAAAAAATGGATGACGGAGGAGACTCATCCACGACCTCCGACACTAAACTCTCCTCCTCTTGCATGTTTCCGCTGTCCATAGCGTTCCTTGACAGCGTCGTTTCTAAGTCACCAATTTAGTGCTACTTGGTCCCAATGGAATTTCCCATTGGGAACCTGCTAGCACTAAGTTGCTAACTGGTTAGCAAGATGCTTCAGACAAACTGGCCACAACCAAACCTGCTTACGAACCTTCTGTCTCAACAATCCCGCCCCCTTGATAAACGACCAATCACATTCACTTTATTCACTCGTGTAAAGTCGTGCACCACTCGGGAGAATTAGGAAATGCAACGGTTGGAACAGCTGCTTCGCTACGACTTTAATTAGGAGTAATTTTCATGTGAATGTGCTTTACTGGAGACATCCATGTTTCTCAAAGAACACTACTGCCACCTACTGGTTTGTGACGTCACGGTGCGGTAGAGTCCTGCACGGGTCGAGTTTTACCAACCCGCACCCGCCCGAACCCGTTAGGATGACTACCGAATCCAACCCGTCACCCCCGGATATCTTCAATTCAAATCCGAACCCAACCCGTTGATATTTAACCCGCAACCCGACCCGTTAACACATCAACTAATAGGCTATAGTACGCTGCGCTGCACCCAATGGCTAGTTTACCCTTAATTTGTTCCATTTTCCTTCTGCACATCAGAACAGCGCCATTAACACTGCAGATGTGGCCTTTTTGGAGGGAAGTCCACACTGCCGGCAGGGCTTTAAGCTACAACAAGGGTGACCCCAGTGCCTGATTGATATAACATTTCTGATGTCCATAACAACACACACGCATAAAAAAAAATCACCAACTACCCGCCTGCACTAAAAAAATATCCGCCCGACCCATTTATTTTTATTTATGTATTTTTCACCCACAAAAGAGCATTTTTGCGGGTGACCCGTCGGGGACCCGACCCGTTGCAGGACTCTACGGTGCGGTATCGGCTGTTGATCAAGTCCCAGTGCTGTATCTGGTGTTTGTCACAACGCGCTATTATCCAAGTCATCTTGAAAACATTCTTCTTCCAAATGTTGGCTACATATTACGGGTTTTTTCTCTGGCCAGAAGTTCGATGGCAAATCCTCCCTCTTCAAGTTGGCGATCCAACGACCAACCCGTCCGTGGAGGATCAGGAATCAGAAAGGTGGAATAACTCTTTTTTTCACTTTTCCCCGATGTATTCCAGCATCCAGCTGCCATGCACGTGGGCATTGTCAGTTTCACTATAGCTCTGGTGAATTTCAATGGTGAAGTCCTCTGGAAATCTTCAATAATTGTTGTTGATTGCAGATGTGTCTAGTAGTTCCCATTGATTTAGCTTGTAAAGCGGGGAGAATGGCGCTAGGCTTACCGCACCGTGACGTCACTGCCGGTGTAGCTCCCAGATCTGCTCGGGTCCTGCTTCCTGTGAGTGACGTTACGCTACATGACTGGCTGAACGTTGCTACATGATGTAAAACATTGTGGTTGCCCAGACAACGATAATAACATCGCACAGCATCCATTAGCGTGTCTAATGACAGATGAAGTTTTACCTGATCGATAACAAAACTGAAATAAATCTGTTTCTGGTGAACAAAGTAACTGTTAGACCCTGATATAAGGGGCTGGGTAGCGCTGTGGCTAGCTGTAGCTATTAGCTCGGTCAGTTAGCCATATTAAGCTACACTACTTTTAAATTCATGTCAACAACAACCGTTGGTTTCCTACAAGTAGAATAACTGTTATTTGTCTAAAATCTCTATGAAATTCATTTTTTAAGATGTTCCATTTGTCCTTCCTGCCCTCAGATCTGAAGAAGAATAAAAATAAGCTGAGAATCTTTTTGTCGCCTTCATAAATGTCAGAGCTCAGTGTTAAAACGAAGTACTTTCCTTCCAGACTGATTGTTTTCTACTCTCGGCTACTTTAGATCGCCAAGGAAATGTAAAATTATAACAAATATGGGCAATAATATGTTGAGATTTCCTTAAGAAACAAGTGCGATGCAGTTTGTATGTTGACGTCATAAGAAGAGGCAGGACCCTGAGTAGATCTGGTACCTACACCGGAGGATGGCAGGAGGGAGGTGTTATTATATCTGGGTATCTGGGTGATCGCAACTAAAATTAGTGTCTTTATTTTTTTACTGATTAACACTAAATTAACTAAATCACCGCAAACGTTTTCGTTTTAGGTATAAATAATGATCCATGGAACATTCCTTGCTGACCGGACTTTTCCTTTAACTTTGCAACTTCTAAATTTTAATTCGATTAAACATCTGATATCAAAGCTAACAAATAGGATTCTTAAACATATTCACATTTTTTGACTTACATTTACAGATTGAGACACGTTTTATCTCACCCCATAAACACTTGAAATCAGCGTCTGATTAACACGGCGATGCAGCTGCAGTTTTCCCTCAATAATCCCAGTAGAAAAACCATCAAACCCAAACCAAACCATTCGTCCCACTGCTATGAGGAGGACTGAAAACACGTACGTTCTGCTCTTCCGGTTGTAGAGGAAATTGTTGGGCTTAATGTCTCGATGAATGATCCCAAACTGGTGGATGTGTCTGAGAGCCTTCAGCAGGTGGTAGATGTAGAGACGGACCTCTTCGAAGCTCAGCGACCCGATGATGTCCTGAGGAAAACGTTACAGTTTCAGAACCGTTGCAGCAAAAATTGTCCAAACAAAACAGAAGTTATTAAAAGTTACCTCAAAATGAGCTTATTTCACGTACATAACACATGACATCAGTTCAATGGAGGTAAACTGAGGATCTGGGACATGATTAAAGGGACCTATTGTACCTTCTTCTACACATTTAGGTCTGGGAGCTTTATAAAACACTTTCATAAAGTGTTCTACTACTCAGTGCCGCCTACTTAAAATATTGTTTCCTAATAAGATAGATAGTTCAACTAATATTTTCTACATAGATTTGAATTTCCACTTTTTCAAAGTGTGTGCTGTCTGAACTAGAGCTGCAACTAAAGATTATTTACCAATTTGATTATTCTCTAGATTATTTTTTTCAACTAATTGATTAATAATCAGATAGCCAAAGGTTTCCTAGGAATCTGTTCCCACAATTAAAGGGGTGCTAGAATGATTCTATAGGGTATTCTTCCTTGAATGATGAGCTGTGCACTGATTGGTCGGTTTACAGCGAGCGAAGCTGCTGAGCAAAGACGCATCATAGCAACAAGCACTCACTCACTGAAACATCAGATTGTTGATATAGTAGGGGGACCAGACGTCCTCTTTTTCCTGGACATGTCCTACTTTTCAGAGCTAAAAAAAATGTCCGGGGGGAATTTCAAAATGGTCTAGGATTTTGGTCGACAGCAGAACCGAGCCGTGAGCCAGCGGGGAAGAAGCAACCGAACCCGACCCGGCGACGGTAGCCTGGACAACAGCAGCCCCGAAGCACGGAAAGGCAGGCGGGGGGGAAAGCATTGGACCCGCCCTGGAGCTGAAGGCTCGGTTTGAATGCCCGGTCTGGTCTCCCCAGAAAAACTGTCTTCCTTTCAGAAACACGAATCTGGTCACCATGGATCTGCTAGCATTGCTATCAACAGCTTAGCGACAGAATCATCCTTCCAGCTTGTGGTTGTGACGGCCTTACGGTGGGAACGTTTCTGTAGAAGAAGTTTAGCAAATCCTGCTTTGAACTGTCCAAGATTCTGAAAGCTGTCGTCTGTAAAAGGCTTCGAGCCAATGAACAGCTGAGCATCAAACATTGCAGGGATCTGCTGATACACAATAATAATCCATGCCTGTTGAGTCTTGGGATCTTTGGGAAGACTGTGAAAATGTTCTCCTTTCTCCGGTCAGCCTGGAAGGCTCTATTACCTCTCGTGGTTTTGGCTCATTTTCAATATAGAAACTTCCTGCTTTGTAATTCTTGTAGAAGTAAACCCAACTGTCGGCTAAACAGCTAAACTGCTGTCTTCCATCTTCCTCTATTTATGTTCTTGGGCCGTGAGCCAGTGGGCTGGATGTCAATTTCAGGCATGACAAAAGTCCAGGCCAGAACCAAATAAGGCAACATCCCCGAGTTTACGTCAACTCAACGCTTCGTTTGGATTCACCCGTTTTATGGTGGAAGTTTAGAATTGTGAGATTTGCAGAGAAAGGAGGTGCTGATGGGGTTTGAACTTCTCTGTAGGTTAATTTCTCCCACTGAACTATCGTTATTCAGCTATCATCTGGAAACTAGTTTTTGCATCTATGACCCCTTTAAAAACCTTTATTACGTTGCATCTATGATAGGTTGAATGTATGCAGGGATGAAAAACACCATCAAACAGGTTTAGATAAAACTGCAGTTCAGCCATACGAACCACAATGGCTTGATGCTCCATGTAGGGCATGACGATGACCACGTGGTCCTCCTTCCTGAAGCAGTACGTCACTCCCATCACGTTCTCTCTGCCACTGCAGGAAGAGGGGCCAGAAAGGTTAAAGAAGATAAAACCATGTGGAAAAGCTTTTAGCTGTGAAATAGTTCAGCTAAATTCCTTGACATGATGCTGAAAGGGTTTCAGGGACCCACCCTGCCACCGTCAGACACTGAAGCTCGGCGGCAATGCGGGTGGGATGGCTGGTTGGGATGAGGTGCTTCAAGGCAAACATCTCTCTCCTCCCGTCTCGCATCCGAGCCTCGGCCAAGTACACGGAGCTAAACGTGCCTGAGAGACACAGAGACCCGGATGAGCTTAAAACTAAACAGTTATTTACAGCGAATGTTATGAAGGAAGTTAAACATCTACCTTCTCCAATTTTATCCACAATGCGAAACACCTTATCCAGCTGAGGGACAGCTTTGTACAGGTCCTCTATATCCAGCTGCACATCCTCTGGACATGGACAGAATAAGAAAGAAAATGTCACGTCTCTAGCAGCCTGTTTTACAGCAACTCAGCCTGGCACGGGTGAAAAAAACCACTAGGTCATCATCTTTTAGATAATCAAACTAATCCAAACTGGATGAAGGTACGTCCATTAGTGACTTTAACGGCTCGTATCAGTGTCCAACTGAGGAAGCCTTTTGGGATTAAAGGAGAAATTAAATGAAAGGACAATATATATGTTTTTTTGTTTATATGTTATTTGAAACATTAAAGAAAATATTGTGGTAATGAAACAATCTTCCTCAAATCATTTATTGCAGAAGTTTGGAGGTATATGCCAAGTTTATCATAAACTAGGGATGCACGATATATAATCGGCCCCCTATCGGTATCGGCCTTCAAACTGAATATCGGACATCGGCCACCCCACCGATATTTAACCTAAAGTCAAAAAAAAAAATATATATATATATATATATATATATATATATATATATACTACTTCTTCTTCTTCCTCAAAAACTTATTTTTTACAGACTTAAAAACTTCTAAAGACGAGGGAAAAAATATTGATGCATTAAAATATCCCAATATCTTCATATGCTGATATATTGCCATTTAAAAACACCATATCAATCTCTTTTACTAATGAAATATTGCTATATGTCATCGTTATGCTACGAAATCCCCCGAAAATTCACCAAATGTTGCCATATTTTTATATGTTGATATATTGACGCGGTATCGATCTATTTTACTAACAAAATCTCACAAGAATTTGCAAAATATCACGAGAGTTTGTAACAGAACGATGAAATTTCACGAGATTTTGAAAGTAAAATAGATCGATACCGCGTTTTTAAAAATCTATTTGATATCAGCATATGAAAATATATTTGAGTATATTATTTTTCAAAGTGTCAGAAATGGATAACAAAACTGCTATTTTCAATGACTACTTATTTTTGTCCAGCTTCAACATCGGTATCGATATCGGTTATCGGCTACATGAGTTTTAAAATATCGGCAAATCGGATATCGGCCAAAATCCCAATATCGTGCATCCCAAGTATAAACTGCTCCAACATGACAATGACACAGGTAATAAAATATTATTATGATGCTGCAGCTCCAATCAAAACTACCCATGATTTTAACTAATTTCGTTAACTAATTTGGTTGTTTTTTCTAACATTAATGGAAATTCAATCAGAAATGCATGTAAAGTATCTATTTAATGAGATATTCACTGATGTTAATCTTATAACTCCAAGGACTTCAAAAGGGCATCAAAATATTAGATTATTAAATTATTATAGAAGTTATTGACTTTGAATCAGACTCTTTGAAATAGTTGCTGTTTAGTCAGTCACTCATCTGGATGGCATTAAATCAGCATCCATTAATTCAGGCTTCCTACAGCAAAACCGCTGCACTAATGTTTCAAATGTTGAAAAGCTTCCCATACAGGAAGAAAGCTAAAAACACACAAATGACAGATATATTTTAACAATTATTTAACTGAATTCACAAACTTTGTTTTAGCAGGAACAAAACCAATCAGTTTTAAAGCCCCAACATAACCAGTGCTAAGTCTTTTTTGCAGCTATTTTTCTTTGTATGGTTTTCTTAGTATGTTTGATTTGGTGATAAGTGGAGGCGTTGCAGAGACAAGGGTGGAACTAAACTGAGAAATACCGGCTGTTTCTCCGTAACTCCATTTTGACGCTTTGTGTGTCGTGCTTCGCATGTGCGACTCCACTGCCTTAATTCCCATCGTTCTGAGCTTGAATGACTTCTAGCATAAATCCACTGAGCCTCATGTTTGTTCCCTGGTTTTAGCCATGGAGAAAACTCTCGCTGCCATCAACACCTTTGTTTCTAGATGTTGGAGCTTGGCCTGTTTTCCAGTGTAGTCCTGTTTCTCTGACTGTGACTAACTGGATGTGCTCTCTTCATCCTCTGACATGGGAGCTGGCTCGGAGCTCGTCTGCCTGGCTGTGTGTTTCCTGGACGGGGCCGCCTGTGGAGCTGGTTGACAGTTGCCTTTTTTTATCTATGCTTCTTTTTCTATGTCTGCTTCTGTCTCCTTGAGCCTCAGCAGATGGCCGCTCACACTGAGCCTGGTTCTGCTGGAAGTTTCTTCCTGTTCAAAGGGAGTTTTTCCTCTCCACTGTCGCTACAAGCATGCTTAGTGTGAGGGATTGCTGAAGAGTCGATGAGTCGATGCAATCAGCTGGTTTTCCTTAGATAGAAAACTTTGAATAAATTGGACTGGATGATCTGGTTGAACTGTAAAGTGCCTTGAGATGACATGATGTGAATTGGAGCTATAGAAATAAACTGAATAGAATTGGATAGCCAATTTTGGTTACATTTGGTTACATTTACACAAAGTTAATAGTGCATCTCCCAAATGTCCCGGCCGAAACAACGCTTTATTGGTTCCGCTATCGGGACGGAACCAATAATGGCGAGACATTTTTGTTTTTTTAATAATAAAAAAAAAAAAAAAGTCTATTTTAAGACATTTTAATACCAATTAAGGCCTTAGTTTTATTTTGAAGAATTTAATGACTTTTAAGACTTTTTAAGGACCTGCGGGAACCCTGTTAATGACACAAAAAAATTATTTGTATCAATTTTGATCAGGATTCGTAAACTGTAGTTAAAAACCTTAAAATAATCCAAAATGCTGCAGCCAGAGTTCTGATGAAAATGAAAAGGAGAGATCATATCTCTCCTATCCTGGCTTCTCTTCATTGGCTTCCTGTTAAATCCAGAATAGAATTTAAAATCCTGCTTCTCACAGAGGTGTCAAGAGTATTATTTATTCCTCCAGTAGAAATATACTGTTTAAAAACAGTCCAACTGCCTTCTGCCTAAACTCTTAGGATTATCATCCTGGATCGCTGAAGTAGATACCATAAAATGATGCTGCCACCACCATGCTTCACTGTTCAAACAGGCCGAATCCAGTGATTTTCTTCAGATTTACGGCTGAGAGAAATGTCCAAGACATTTTGAAGGAACAAAAATGCCAGGGTGAGTCTGAACGGCATTGCATTTTCACAGCGCTTTTCTTACGTTTAATCGCAAATAAGGAGGTAAATGTGTGTAAAGGGCAGATTATACTTCTGCAACAGCACACATTAAATGTCGCTTGTGTCTGGTCGCGAACATGTTTTGCTGGTATGCTTCTGCACGGTCAGTCTGGAATTTGTAGGGACGCACAGCAGTTTCCTGCCAAAGTGCAAGGAGGAACCTATTCGAGAACTGGCGAGAACTTCGGCGGATGATCACGAGAACTTTGTTTTGGCAGGGACCTTGACATCTTTATAGAATTTGTCTGAGGCATCGTACAAGTGGTTGTACTTCCGAACCTCCTCGGTTAACCTTTCGTCGTAGTCGTCCAACGTAGTTGTTCCTCATTTTTTTAAAAAGGCGCGCTCGGCACCGAATCGAGAAGGACGACCACACAGACAGCCGGAAAGGCGTACCAAGGACCAATCACAGCTGCTTTTTGTCTGCGCACTTCTGCTTGAGGTCTGCGCGGGTTTATGCCCATCCAGATGGGAAGCGAAACGTCTTCAAACTTGGAAACAAACTCCAGTGGATTTTTTTTTTTTTTTGGAAGCAAATACCATGTTTTACTTCGAAAATCTATAAATGGTTTCAGCTCTAATTATACCTTTAAATCAGATTTTTCCATCGTTGTTCTCGCTAAAAGCCGCCATGTAGAAACCCCCCTCCCACCCTCTATAGAGACTGCAAGCATCAGTCCAGCTTGTAAAGAGCAACAAAAACTAGATGAGATTAAATCAAAATGTTAATCCTAAATATCCTAAATCTATCGATTAATCTGTCAATTTATTTTTTTTATACCCTATTAATAATCTGATAACATAATTCATAATTCAAGGAGCCTTTAACGACATTAAACCAGGCGAAACTAAAATTTTTCCACTTAAAGAGTTCTGGACAGAGCAGATTGACAGATGAAAAAAATTATTCTCTTAATTGATAAATGTTTATATAATTTTTGTACAATTTTGTTATAATTTCTGCTCTAAGTGGGTCGCACTGACAGATAAATGCCTGATTTAGAGTCTCTATACTCCAGTTATGATTGTTTACTTAATTAGTTGACTATTATTTCAATAATCATTTATTCAGATTAATTGTTTCAGCCCAAATTATCTCTATTATATATAAATAATAAAACCCCAAATCTGTCTAATATTCATTTTAAATGTTTGTATGGAGTAACCAGTAGATTTAGGTGAAAAGCTCTGGATACAGAATAAAAAACAGAAAAAATAGAAAAAACAGAATAAAGTGAGAATATTTTCAAAAGCATCTATGCCCATAAAAAACAATTCTATAGATTTATAGACATTATAGCTTAACACTAAAATGACAGCAAACCGTTTTCATTTAATCCAGACTCACTTGAGATTTTCCTTTTTTTATGATCTGTTTCCATGATGGCTGCCTCTGAGCTGCTGTCCTCTGAGCAGACAGCAGGAAACTCCATCTGAAAACCACGAAACATTCCAGTTAGCTCATTTTATTAACATACACTTCATGTCAGATATAGCAGTTATTAATTTATGCTGCTCTGAATGAGAACCTGCCATCCCTAAATCATATAAAGTAAATACGGCAATAAAAAGTAGAAGAAAACTCACCAGTTTGGTTCGTGCTGCTAGCGAACAAGCTAACCGCAGCACCTGCAGCTAAACACAAAGAAACTCAGATTCGTTTGGGTTTTTGGCGCCAAAGGAGCAACGGAAAGGCTTTCAGGAATCCATCATGAAGCCACGGAGTCGATAATATGTTAAATGTTCGAACTTCAGCGAAACGAAGTGGAAAAAAACACTTTGTTCTAACTTTGACAGATTGTTTTCCGCCGACAACAAACTCCGCGCTAAAAGTGACGTCAGCAGTTCTCGCGATAAAACGGCGTAGGCCGCGTTCTTCTTTTTGATTTTTTATTGGTTGAGGGAAAAAATGAGGTTAGCGTTACCCATAGGCCGTCATTAATACGTAGACGCCTCATTGGACGTGCCTAGAGGGCGGCCATCTTGGATCGGACCGCTGATCAGACAGCTGCTGTCAGAATGAACAGGAGGCTGCTCAGATCTCATTTTAATCCACAGGCGTAACTTTCTGAAGCACCAATAATCAATGAGATTGCATTAATGCATTGTTTTCATGTTTCCGTCTCTAAGTAGTTCCGCATACTTTAGCCGATTTCAACAATTTTGGTATCAAAACCTTCAGCTTCTTCTGGAGGGTTATGTTATGTCTTTAGGTACTTTCAATTATTATCATTTTTGAAATATTAAGCTTTTGCTGGCCCAGAGAAATTAATGGAAAACCTCAAAAACTTTGCCCATTTTTGTTTCCAAGTTTAGCTTATTTCTGTATTACGGTAACTTTCTGTCCATATTTTACATTACTTCAACTTTTCAATACTTTAATCAAGTTTCTTATGTAGCACTAAGCTGCTCATTCAATACCACATCCTTCAACATTTTAACCAAACCTTTATTTCTTTAACTAGATAAGATTCAAGTTTTTTTTTCAATTTTCTTTTCTGCTAATTTAATACATTTCAGCATATATTTTCAAAATTAGCCTAATTCGGCTCTCTTTCTGGACAAGCATTAAGTTGTTCTGTTTGCTGCTAATTCATAACATGCCCGACTGTTCCTGCTGTCGGCTTCTGCTTTTTTCAATAAAGAAATTAAGCATTTATCTTTTCCTTTATTTCATGTTATCTCAGTGGTTTCTGCCATTTTGAGCTTACAGTTTAGCGTCCAGCATTCTCACAGCTGTTTCTCAGGAACAGCTATTGTTCTAGTTTCAATAGACTTATAGGCTCTCAGCAATATGTGGGACAAATTTCTATATTATATTTTGCTGCTTTTGAAGGAGGATAATCACTGATGTAGCTGAAAGGAAAAGCATCCAATCAATCAATCCACATTTTTCTGGATGAATGAATGAAACTGAAATTGTGTGCATACTAGTGAGGCATTGCTGTTGGCATCAGAATCGGCTGTTATTCATCCCTTTTTAATATAAATGAATGTCTAACTATCCATAAATATAAATAGGAGTTTATTTTGGTTCTATTGTGTTCTCAACGATAGGAAAGCATTCAATAAATATATGTTTGAGCTCAATTTTGGAAAATACAAACCCTGTTGAAAGCGTTTGTGTCACGTAACTGTAGATCCATCAGCCCCCACTCTTAGATTGTCCCCACCAACTTTCATCACAAAGTTACACCCCTGCCTAGAATATAGGATTTTAGCCGCTACATTTAGGTAGAAAACTGCCTCTGGTCCTTCGATAATGTGGTTTCACAAGCCGCAAATAAAACGCAGCACCCAAGCAGGTTATTGGAGCCACCGGATAATGTGAGCAGAGAGGAACAGCAGAGGCTGAAGGCTTTGCTTTACGCAGACGACCTGGAGTGGAGGGTGACAGAGGATGTAGGATAACAGTTTCTTCTCCTAGACAGAGCCAACCATTGAAGCCAATTTACTGTTACCTTTTCTAGCTGTAGAGGCAAGGATGCATTTTTGTCATGTCTCTAAGGGTAGGATGCATGTGTTAAAGGTATGCATGGGCATGTGTGGGTGGAGCTATAAATGGGTGTTGGCATGTGTCTGGAGCTGAATGATTGTCTAATGAATATCACCTGGATCTGCTCTGAGGCTGTTTGTTTGTTTGTTTCAGAGAGAGGCTAAGGCAGGGTGCCAATATTTCTGTTGACCGCAAGTTTAAAGCAAAATAAGTCTGCAAATCTACCTGTTGTACAATGCTTCATAGAAAAAAGGGTACAATAAACATCCCTAACTGCAGTAAAGCTTCATGTTTCCTCCTTGGATTCAGCGCGTCGAACAGATCCCTGCTCTCCTCTCAGTGACTAATATTTGGATGATATTCGCCTACACTAACATACAAAGTATTTATGGATCAGTGCTTCTTTGCTCCCTTAGTACGTCTGCTTCTCTCGTCTCAAATGGCCCGTCGGTCTCAGCAGAAGACCATTCACAATGAACCTGGTTCTGGGTTTGATAGTTCTCTGAAAGGGAAGGTTTTCCTTCACTGTCTCCACATGTTCATCTAGGAGAAGCTAATTCTGCAAAGCCAATGACTGGATGCAGTCAGCTGATTTTACTTTGAAAACTTTTAGTCAATCTGTCTGGAAGATTTAATTGAAGTACCTCTGTAAAGAGGCTTGGGAATAAATGTGTGGTGAATTTGCTATGCATAAATAAAAATGAACAGAAATTTAATTAATACCACACTGGAAAGAAATCATAATCTAGATAAGTCCACATTGCATTGTCTTATTTTAAGTTAATATTATCTAATTATCTTATTTTAAGAGTAAAAATACTAATTCCATTGGCAAACTGTCTTATTTACCTACTCAAATTAAGGGTAAATAGACTGAATTTAAGAAATTTTTACTTATTTCAAGATTGTTTTTCCAGTGCAGAATTATGAAAATATATGCTTAAAGTTAATGGAGAAGATTGAGAGCTAGAAAAAACAAAATGACCAGTAATTAACAAAGTTCAACTAAACGCTTGTTAATTATTAAGGCAACTGACCAAAGTAAATTTTTACCAACAAAAAATAAATAAAATAGAATAATAGAATATAAATAGAATAAATAATTGTTATATCTCACATATAAAAATAGATCATCTTAATTTATTTTGAACCTATGATGACTTTAAAACTCTCAGCAAAACAAATTAACAATACAAGAACAAGACAAGCTTTTTAGTAACTTCTTCAGTGCCTGAATTATCTATGTTGGTTTTCCCATCTTCACTTAAAAAAAATCAATAAACTTGATATATATCAAGAATTAAAGATCAAACTTTTTCTTTCTGATCTAAATAAAAGTTTGTTTTCTTCCCCGTTTTTACATTTAACTTTTTTACTGTTATGCTATGTACGTTCACACCAAAAGCAGCAAAGGCAGTAAAAAGGCGCCTGCTGCTTCATTTTTTAAACCTGTACAAGTTTAGTTCTGATGCGCAGCTGGAGCAGCGAAGCTCCAGAAACGAAGCAGCACGCGCCTTTATGCTCCTCCTGCTGCGTGCGGTCTAAACGTAGCATTATTAAAAACCTGTTTTTAAAACACATGTAAAAAATATTATGAGTTACATTTAAATATCTGCAAAAATCACTCAAACCTTTTTTAGAAAAAGACTAATAAAAAACACTTAATAAATATGAAATGTTTTAATTAACAGTGAATTTCATAAATAAACAATGAACATATGCTTTTTTAACAAGGAAATGCACTAATACCTTAACAATCATAACTAAAGGAACTAGTTAAATCTTAGAGGATTAATACGTGTCAGTAAAACTCAGTGTAGAAATGTAAATCTGGTAGATTTGTGAAAGAGAAAAGGTAAAGCATCAAATTGATCGTTTCATATCTGAGAAAAAACAAGTGTTTCTAGAATATTCCATCAAATATGCCCCGGAAAGCTTCCTCCTCTGCGCTGTGGGAAAAAAAAAAATTACAATTATTCATCTACAGCGCCCCTAAAGGGACATGGAGGGAAAAAGTAAACTTTTGCGAGATCCCGCAAAACTTTTGCGAGATCCTGAAATAGTTTTGCGAGATCCCGCAAAACTTTTGCGAGATCCTGAAATAGTTTTGCGAGATCCCACAAAACTTTTGAGAGATCATGAAATAGTTTTGCGAGATCTTGCAAAAAATAAACTTTTGCGGGATCCCGCAATACCACTGGTGCGACCCGGTTCCGGATAAAGCGTGAGACGACGATGATGAGATCCCGCAATACTTTTGCGAGATCTCGCAAAAGCATTGCAGGATCTCGCAAAACATTGCAGGATCTTGCAAAAGTTCTTTTTTTCCCCTCCATGTCCCTTCAGGGGCTCCGTATTCATCAGATCAGGAGAAATCAAATGAATGTGATAAAACCAGGGAGGTCCGACCCAGTGGCATATTTTAACAACCATTACTGGAGTTATTGACTCAGAACTCAATATTTGTACATTTTCTGAGCTTATCTCAGCTGCAACTGAAGCAAAAGTTTTACAAAACTTACTTGCAAACAAACAAGGTTTACTTAATTTTTTCCAACATGCTTCGAGTGCAGGAGATCATTTGGCCAACAGGTTGAATTTCAGCTCATCCCTCCATGAATAACCTAAAGACTAAAACTAGGCTTCGTGGTGACCGAGTCACATATCAATTTAAAGAAAATAGTTATTTAAAAACACATTTTTCTGTAAAATTTCTCTGGTTATTTAAAAAAAAAAACTAAAGAGACATTTGTGCCTTTTTATGAATTTAGAAGAAAACTGGGAGGTTTATATGAAAGGTTTGTCTACGAAAATTTACTGGAAAAATATCTGATATAAAAACATGAAGCATCTGGAACGTCATTGGTCAGTGGGACAGATTCCCGTTACTAATGTAAACCAGTATGACCAGTAATTTTACTGCACTTTAAAGGGAAAGTCGCTCATATTCAGAATTCAAACTTCTGAAAGTTCTTTAAATCTGAAATTATTTCATCCTGTTCAATAAATGATCAGTGTTTTTAATTCAGAGTAATTTTCATGTGAATGTGCTTTACTGGAGGCATCCATGTTTGTCAAAGAACACTACTGCCACCTACTGGTTAGTGACATTGTCACGGTGCGGTATCGGCTGTTGATCAAGTCCCAGTGCTGTATCTGGTGTTTGTCACAACGCGCTATTATCCAAGTCATCTTGAAAACATTCTTCTTCCAAATGTTGGCTACATATTACGGGTTTTTTCTCTGGCCAGAAGTTCGATGGCAAATCCTCCCTCTTCAAGTTGGCGATCCAACGACCAACCCGTCCGTGGAGGATCAGGAATCAGAAAGGTGGAATAACTCTTTTTTTCACTTTTACCCGATGTATTCCAGCATCCAGCTGCCATGCACGTGGGCATTGTCAGTTTCACTATAGCTCTGGTGAATTTCAATGGTGAAGTCCTCTGGAAATCTTCAATAATTGTTGTTGATTGCAGATGTGTCTAGTAGTTCCCATTGATTTAGCTTGTAAAGCGGGGAGAATGGCGCTAGGCTTACCGCACCGTGACGACACTGCTAGAAGATGGCAGGAGGGAGGGGTACTATATTTGGGCAAAAATGGCCGCTCCCAGACTCAATGATAGCGACAAACTTTATTAGTTTGATTTTTTTATTTATTAAAGCTAAATTCATTTAATCATCGCGAACGTATTAGTTTTAGGTACAAATAATGATTTCCTTTAAACTAATGTTTTTTTTAAATCAAACATAATTTGAACAAAGCCTCAGACCTCTGGTGACCTTTAACACATTTGTGGTGAAAAAGTCCTGGTTGGAACCTCCCTAGCTTAAACAGCGGTGAGCAGGACATCTTTAACCGTACCTCGGATTAAGAGCCGAGCTGGAACCGGGTGGCTGCGTCACCGCGGAGAAGAAATCCAACCTTCTGCTGACCTTTCCTCCCACAGTCTGTGCTGGGAGCTTTTGGGGTGTTATTACTGGGAGCCCAGTGCTGGAAATGTTTGGTCTCTGCACAAAGAGAAACACAAGAACACAGGAAACTCGCAACTTCCACAAATGTAAAGAACACAAAAAGAAGAAGAAGCCACGGCATACAGCCCCATATATGTCAGTCAGATTGTTTTCATTCGTAAATGTGAAAGATGGGTTTTCCTTTACAAAACCATCCCATGAATTCCACATGTGGATTTTTGACATAGGATCAAGTATTTTGGTCACACGTTCTATTCAACATCGGATCATACGTGGAACTTGTGATCGCATATTTATTACGTGAACCCCATACACTGCAAAAATCATCTAGAAATAAGTACAAATTTCTTAAATTAAGAGTAACGTATTCTTCAGACTATAGAGCCCGCCTCACTATAAGCCACACCCACTACATTTAAAAAAAAAACTGGAATCGTACATATATAAGCAGCACCGGGCTATAAGCTGCTGGTATCTACTGAACTGTCTCCCACCAAACCTGTAAGGGGCGCTCTACATATAGCACTTGGAGTAGGGAGGAAGTAGAATGCTAGCTCCTGTTAGCTTGTTAGCTCACAGCAGTTAGAGCTTCCACTGAAAGATGGAGCTTCATCAGCTCTTTACTTCAGCTCTGCAGGAGTTGAGCTCAGTTTCTTCATTGGTTCAGCAGATTTAATGCAGCAAATAAATGTAAAAATGTGTGAATTCAGGACATTTGTTCTCCATCGTACCGCAGACAGCATATTTTTGTGCTAAATGAAAATTATCCCTTTATTCTTTCATTCCCAGCTTTAACTTCACCTGTCTGACTGTTAGGGAAAAATCCACAGAAAAACTGCTGCTTTCTATAAGCCGCTGCATGGTTCAAAGCTTGGAAAAAACGTAGCAGCTTATAGTCCAGAAAACACCGTATTTACCTTTAATTAGAGCAGGTAAATAAAATGATTAGTCAATGGAATGAGCATGTTTAAAATAAAAATAAATAAAATAAATAATAATAAATAAAAAAGGAATGAGCATGCTTACTCTTAAAATAAGATAATTAGATAACATGCACTTGAAATAAGACAATGCAATTGTTTTTTTTTTCTTATTTTAAATATATATTGTTCCATTAAGTGTTTCACTTACTTCCTCAATTCAAGAAAAAATGCACTTATTTTAAGAAAAAGTGACTTAAATTAATTTTTTTTTGCAGTGTAATAAGGGTCTTGAAATTAAATAAGTCATTTTTTTCTTAACCTAAATGCATCTTTTCTTGAATTCAGGAGGTAAGTGAGACACTTTGCAGTGGAACAAGACAATTTGCATTTAAAATAAAAAAACAAACAATTGCATTGTCTTACTTCAAGTGCATATTATCTAATTTTCTTATTTTGAGAGTAAAAGTACTCATTCCATTTGCAAATCATTACCGTATTTCCTGGACTGAACCATGTGGTTTACACTGGAAAAATGATCTAGAAATAAGAAAACATTTCTTAAATTAAGTTTATTTACCTTTGATTTGAGTAGTAAATGAGATAATTCGCCAATGGAATGAGTATTTTTACTCTTTTTCCAGTGTATAAGAAGGTGCAACTTTTGTGTGTTTTTTTCCCAACTGCCAGAGGGGGAAGTCAAACTTGGAAATGAAAGACTAAGGGGATAATTTTCATTTAGCAAAAGAACATGCTAGCAGCAGACACCACGGAGAACAAATGTCCCGAATTCACACATTTGGACATTATTTACTGCATGAAAGCTGCTGAACCAATTTCACATGTAGTCAGAGCATGTGAACGGAACACAGCGCCCCGTAATTCCTGCTTCCTGTTCAGGAGGAGGCTCGCTCATTCGCTCCGCCACTCAAAGTTGCTCCAGGACGCTCCGCTCCAAATCGGCTCCACGCTCACCTTAATTTTCCCGCCGCTTCGGCGAAATCTAATTTTCAAGAGAAGGCATTTTCTGACATTTTTCCTTTTTGTAATTACGTCAGGGCCCTGAGACACGCAGCACAGACTACAGCATAGGCATTGGCCTTGGTTTTAAGTCAAGTGTTAGGTTAAAAAATCTAGGTTCATAAAAGAGAAAATAAGTCCACACAGACTTTATTTATTTAACGGCTTCTGCAGAAGCCGTTAAATAAAGTCGGAGCGAACTGGAGCGGAGCCAAATTACGGAAGAGGATTAGGGCCACTGAAGAAATAAAAAAAGTTTACTGATTTTTAAATATTATTTCAGTTTAATATGGGAAAAAAAATCACAATTCTGACTTTAATTTTAGAAATATGATTTTTTTTAGAATTCTGTCTTTTTTCTCAGAATTGTGGATCTTAATGTAGAAGGGCCCCATGAAGGCAGAGATGTGGGAGCAAACAGCTTCACTGACAAAGATTTGAGTTGTTTGGGAGAAACAGGAACACACTGGTGGAAAATGATGGAATTAGGATGAATTAGGTGCCCGAGGACTATTTCATTAATGGAAGAGCAGAAGTTGATTAAAACAAGAGAGCTAGTTTAGTCTCTAAAACAGACATGGCTACAGCTTGATGCTAACATTTTTGTTAGCTAACATTAGTAGTTTAGAATTCTGGAAAAAAAAGTCAGAATTCTAAGATTAAAGTCAGAATTCTGATTTTTTTTTGTCATATTATACTGAAATAAAATTTAAAAATCAGTTAACTTTTTTTTTTTTTTAGTGGCCCTAATCCTTTTCCGTACGAAATCCTCATTCCAGCCTTTAAATTTAAAACCGCTCTGCTTTCCACCATATTTCTTACGCTCCGCTCACTCCACCCCTCCGCTCACATGTTTTGCATGTGGTACATGGGTTTGTGATTTATTTGTCAAAAGTTCCTGGATGCACAAACCTGTTGGATCCAGTCCAAAGTGATTCTGTTCTGGGATATGAGGGAGTGACTGGAAGCAGATGGTCCAGCTTCCCTGACCTCAGGTCTTGGAACTGATCTGAAACAAACGTTGGATTGAAAGATTTTATTGAATCACTGGAATGTGTGTAAGCAGTCAGCTTTGTCTGAAACCCTTTGGGCCTGTAGAGCCCAGCGCTGGGCGGTTAGAGGCCTAACCTGAGTGGTGTGGTGAGAGTGGGTTTGACCTGTGTGCTGCTGATAAACACTGCTGATGATGGTGCAGCACAACCTGTAGAAACATTGAAAGTATGATTATCACAGTCAAATGCAATTGTGAAAACTTATTCCATAAATAATAATGATCACTTATCTTATGTAAGAAAAAAAGCCTTAAAATGTGACTTTAATCTGACTATACCTGACATACGGTCTTTCTGCTGCATCTCAGGCTGGGAGCTGGTCGTACACGGAGGCGTCTCGCTGGAATTCAGCAAGTTTTCATCGTCGAAATCTCCCCATTCATCCCATTCATTTCCCAGGTCAAAGGTCACGGTTGGTATTTGGACAGAAGAAAAACGGCTCTGCTCTGACGCCACAGTGGAGCGGTTAAATGCTGCTGAGTCGCCCGTGCTTCTCTGGTCTATTCTCTGTCGGGAACTCAGAGGCAGGGGCGTCAACGAGGAGGAATCTGGAAACAGAAATCGTTTTTAAAAAATGGGGATATGGGTCGTGCGCTAACCGCCTTGCCACTGAAGCACGCCAAAAACAGGCAGAAAATAAACTAACAATCTAAACAATCCATTCTCTTCATTCTATAGGGTTTCTCTTAGCTTTGCTGCTTCCATTACTTTTATCTGGTTGCTGTATTTTTTTGACCAATCAGATATCAGCCTCTGTTTGTTGCTATGTCAGTCTAATCTGCCCAGGGCCTTCAGGATCAGCAGTGCTGCTGATGTTACCTTAACAACATTAGTGAGGAACGTTTTCTTCAATGAATCAGGTTTCAGATTTGCTCCACAGGACCAGCTAGAGGCCCCGCCCCTACATCAGCATTTTCTGTCCTCTGATTGGTCAGTTGGAACGAAATGTTTATAGCCAAGTTAAGCTAGCGACAATCTGCATTTAAGATTCGCTTTTGTTCAATGCGTTTCTGGCCTCAATGGCTGATAATAAATGGAGATAATGAGACGGATGGATTTATTTTATTAAAAATCAGCATCGCTGGTGAGTGTGATAGATTTTATTTTCATGCTTTATGCTCTCTCTGCTTTATCTGGTAATTACATGCATATTGAATCTGAACGGCTCCTGATGATGTAAAGTTCATTTCATCCCAGCGCTGCGTGTTCCGCGCCCGTGACATCATCAATGACCCCTCACCCCCCCACCATGGACTGTTCTCCCTGCTGCCCTCTGGGAGGAGGCTTCACAGCATTCAATGCAGGACCAGCAGGTTCTGCAGCAGCTTCTTCCCCACCGCCATCACACTGATGAACTGTTGAATAAAATGGGTTATTGTATTGTTTTTTATTGTATTTATTATAAAAAAAGAAAAAAAAACTGAAATGTTTGAACTGTAAATATACAGCCATATGTTATATTACTGTTTTTATGTATGTTTTACTATTTTCAAGGCTGCACTTTAAAAAAAAGGAAATTGTCTAGAGAACTGTTCTTAACGAAATGTATTTATTGTTTCGCTGCAGCAGGAGTTTGGGGCGACTCTGCCCTCCCCTCAGGACCGTTGGCAACATATATGCAGCCGTCTGGAAGAGAAACATGATCATTTAAAACGAACCTGAAACATCCTGAACTCAGACCTTAAGGGGAGGTTCTGTACACAAACCCTTACTGAGAGCTACCGGTCGGCAACAACCACATCCGTCACCGTTTCTCTATTCTCTCATGTTCTGTCTGAAAATGTATCGAGTTGAAAACAATGTTAAGGCTGCAGTTTGTTTACCTCGGTCAAGATCATCCAGACAAAAAACATCAGGCAGCTGATCGCAGTCTGCCGCTGTCAGCTCAGGGTCCGCAGCTCTAAATGCATTTTCTGCACGCCTGAGCAGCAAACATACAGAAAAAAATATAAATATTAAAGAGCACGTTCTAACTAAAAATACAAAATAATACAAAATATAGAGGACTGTGACTTAAAGTTAGCAAAATAAATTTTTTTTCGATTTAAGTAAGAAAAACAAAGATCTGCAGATCGAGAAGACATTTCTATCACACCAGCTTATTCGATTACAATAAATTCAACCCAATAATAAATAAAGATCATATATTATTTTGTAGTCTAATAATCTCTATTTTCCTTTTTTTCTTATGGTCTCTGGTCTACAGTCCATTAAGATGTTGCAAACCAGCCTTCTAACGATTAAAACTATTTACACACAAATCCCTGAGTATTTCTAACGACTGATTAAAATAAGCTGAATTGCTGAACAATGGTCAATGATTAGGGACCGTATCTATGGCGTCACATTTGTTCCATTATTGTTGAGAACAAGCAAAAAAAAAAAAAGCAAACCAGAAAGTAACTTCTTAATCAGAAATTAATCAGAAGTTTTCTCAGAAATCCTTTTCAAACGTCTTTTTCATATATTTATTTTCTTTTTTGTAAAATTTTTTTTTGCAAACTTCTCTTTTTCAAATTGACGTTTATAAATTTCATTTTGTTCAAATTACTGTAAATAGACCACATTTTCTCCGCTTCTGGACTGACGAGCGAAGACGCATTTCTATTGGTCAACATTGAAATTAACGACATTTTTATCGGTCAACTTTGTATTGTGCTTAAACTGAAAGGAATGTGATCTATAAAATGTAATGAAATGATTTTGTAAAAATATGTATATTTAAAAAAAATGAAATAGAAAATAGAAAAAAACAGAACAAATCAAAAGGACAGCAAATAAACTTCCACATTTCAATATGCAAAGCACGTTCTTTGCCTACATTAATGCTGGAACAGAATTCCCTCCATACTTTCTGAGGATATTTTTAAATACGGGCCCAGAAATAACCCCCTCTGATTGGTTCTATTCGCCCTGCATGAATAGGTGAGTGAAAGGTAAATACCAGGAGACAGAGGGAAGCGTTCCTTTGGGTTTGTAAGCAAACATCTGCATGTTGACAGCCTCTTCACTCATTTTCATCTGAAGAACACAGAACATGAACATCCACTCATTAAGCAGATGTAATAACATGGAGCTCATTATTTCACATGTGAAAGACATGACATATTAACCTTTTACAGAGAGGAACTTTAAAGGAGCTTAGAGAAAGTTCCAGACTTTTGCCGACTGAATTAAAAACTCTAACTCAGACCTTTTCAGACAAATGGAGCCTTGGCAGAAGTTCAACTGAAGGAACGATTACTTACCTTTATCCACCTCCGTCACGGGCCAATCAGTTTTCAACCATACCTCCATGAAAGCCGATCATCATCCATAGTTCATGTTAAAGTCGTAGGGAAGTTATATTAAAACGTCAAATCATTGTGGCTTAAAAAGGTATATAAATGTACTCTCTATCAGTCCCAAAATTTAGAAAATTTCTTAAAATCTTTTTTTTTCATTATCTTCTGCAGGCCAGTTAGTTCTACGTCAGCCTGAAAACCTAAATTCGGCCAATCGTATATCTACGGTCATCTGTCAATCAAATGTTTTCAGTCATAGCATCTTGATTCATATGTCGCAGCTAATATACGCAACGGTTGAAATCCGAATCCTTTCCTTTCCCATTGAGTTGCGTCCCAGTGTCCACGGGGATGGACGTCTGTGTCTTCGGCAGGCGTAGAGCTAACAGAACTGGCAGCGTTGCGAGGCAAGGGCTCAAACATGTACGGCTGGAAGCCTTCTACACCAAACCAAGCTTCTGCCGCCCTGGCGTCCTCTTCCACAACATCTTCATCCCCGCTTTCCTCCTCTAAATAAAAAATGGATGACGGAGGAGACTCATCCACAACCTCCGACACTAAACTGTCCTCCTCTTGCATGTTTCCGCTGTCCATAGCGTTCCTTGACAGCGTCGTTTCTAAGGCACCGATTTAGTGCTACTTGGTCCCAATGGAATTTCCCATTGGGAACCTGCTAGCACTAAGTTGCTAACTGGTTAGCAAGATCCTTCTGACAAACCGGCCACAACCAAACTTGCTTGCCAACCTTCCGCCACAGCAATCCCGCCCCCTTGATAATTGACCAATCACATTCACTTTATTCACTGGTGTCAAGTCGGGCACCACTCGGGAGAATTCGGAAATGCAACGGTTGGAACGGCCTTTTCTCTACGACTTTAAAACGTCTCAAAATCCACATCTCGGCCTGCTACCCAAAGCGCAGGCAGTGGATGCGCCGTCTGACTTCATTCAGATGACCCCGTTTCCTCCCCCATCGTAGCTAAAGCTTCATCAGAGCGTCATTCCTCCTGGACTCTTACTGCGTTCCCTGTCTCATCTTAACTGGTCTGTCAGAAGACCGCCATGTTGAGCCTGGTTCTGCCAGAGGTTTCTTCCCAAAGGGAAGTTTTTCCTCTCCACTGTCGCTTCATGCTGGACAGGTTCATGCAAACCTGTGTCATCCAAGCTGGACTTCCATCTTTTAGGTCCCTGAGTGAAGCTCTAATATCGGCTCACACAGTCCACAGCAGTCTACAGACTGACCAACTTCATCCATCTCCACTCCTAAACTAAATTCAGCGCAACTGTTTCTTGCCGAGGTCTGAGCGCCAAAGACTAAAGTAATTGTATCAATAAAATTCTTAAATTTTTTTTCTTTCTTTGTGAGTTTTTCAGATTGAAAAATTTTTATTTTCTAAGGCTTGTGTGGAGTAAAAAAGTTTGAAGTATGTCTGTTCTTAGCCTCACAGGCTCCAAACGAAGGTCATGAGATAAGAATGAGTCACAGCTTCCTTCATGGCATGAAGGGGAGGACTGCTGTTATTAGGAGATCCATCTGACCAGTGAAAGAGAGATTAACCTGACAGGGAACGGCCTTGATGAACTCAAAGTTGTTTTTCCTCCAAATGTTCAAGTGTGAGAAAGTTCTTTATGCAGGGGGTGGGTTGGCTCCCCTGGGGGGAGTGTGTGTGTTGGTCAAATGTTCCACATATGACCAAACATTTGGTTCATCTGTTCATTAAATGTCTGATCAAATGTTAAAATTTCTCTTCCATGTAAACATCATTAGATTGTGATCTGGGTAATATCCTTTGATTTGTCAAAACCTCAAAGAATTTCTGTATATTTATTGTGTACTGATATACAAATGGAGATCTAAAAAAGGACATTTTTCTTAAACTAAGTGCATTTGTTCTTGAATTGAGGAGGTAAGTGAGACACTGCCAATGGAACAAGACGATTTACATTTAAAATAAGAATAAGCAGCTGCATCATCTTATTACAAGTGCATATTATCTAATTATCTTTTAAGAGTAAAAATAATAATTCCATTGGCAAATCATCCCATTTAACTACTAAAATTTAGGGTAAATACACTTAATTAAAGACATTTTTTACTTATTACTCATTTTTGCAGTGTGTTACATATGAGCTGGGAAAGAAAGCAAAATCCTTTGTGTTAACCTTTAGTCTTTTGACAGGGGTTTGTTCAAGTACTTCAGACCTGCTCCTCAGGTCCTCCAGGTAAGAGGAGAAGCTGGATTCATTGTTCATTGACCTTTTCTGTGGAACAGCAACACCTACTTTACCTGAGGAGGAAACAGAGAGGAGCTTTAAGGCACAACAGCTGGAAAAACGATCTAGAAATAAGTAAAAAATGTCTTTAATTAAGTGTATTTACCCTTAATCTGAGTAGGTAAATGAGACAGTTTGCCAATGGAATAAGTATTTTTACTCTTAAAATAAGATAATTAGATAACATGCGCTTAACATAAGACAATGCAATTGTGTTTTCTTATTTTAAGTGTATTTTTTCTTGTTCCACTGGCAAAATGTCTCTTTTACCTCCTCAATCCAAGAACAAATGCACTTCTATTAAGAAAAAATGACTTAACTAGATTCTGTTTTTTCCCAGTGTGGAAGCTTCTAGATTATTGAAACATAAACCCGCAAACAAAACATTGTTTTACTTACAGCAGCCATGAGCACAGAGACTTTTATTCTTGCAGAGATGGTTGCACTCTTTTACTGGCTTGTTTCTTTTACTGGCTGGATCTGATCAACATCAAACATAAAAAAGAAAAATCATGTCCATGGCTTATTTTAACTAAAAGGGATGTGAACAGTTTTACTGTGTGGCTTTGAACAGCGTCATCATAATTATGGAGTCAACTTTGCTCCGATATTATTGCAAACACAGAACCCATTTTGTAAATGAAAATTTGAAAAAAAGAACAGAAATCTAGGAAATAAAGTTAAAAACATCTACATCAAAATATTGTTTTGCTTTTTTCTCATATTTTGTTATTTCTTTACAAAAAAGTAAAAAAAAAAACAAACAAAAAAAACAGGTATGGCTAACAAAGAACACAAACAACCCACATTCCTAAGGGGCGGACCCATTTGTCGGGCTCAATTTGCATGTTCTTTATGCCAAAACAAGGCTTTGTTGGGATACTTTATAAATTTGAATTGAAAAAGCTTCCTGGATTGGAAGAGAAACGTCTTCAAACTTGGAAAAAGTCCAAAGTCCAGTGGATTTTTTTTGTTTTTTGTAATGACTATTACCTGGATGACAGAATCCTCATCAGCATTTTGTTATTTCAAATGTTTTTTATTCTAATACCATATATCTAATTATTCCAAATTTCTTTTTCAGATTAAGTTTTAAGAATTTAATTCTTATCAAATTTCTCCAAAGATCACATTCTCATCAGTTCAAGTCCACCACAAACTGTTGGAGAAAACATCAAATTTGCTTTAAAACCTACATACTTTTGATTATGAAGTTTCTCAAACTTTCATTTCTTTTTGTTTTATTATTCGCTTGCAACAATAATGGAACAAATGTCACTCCATACATAAGAAAACCGCTTCATATTGCCTTGCTCTTTGGTGGATGAGACATTTTCTCCTTGCGCTGTGGCCTGCAGCATCAGATCGGAGCATTGGGGTCTCTGTCCAACAGCAACGTCTGTTACGTTGAAGGCAACTTCAGTCCCAAACCTTCCGGTTGCAGAGTAGTACACAGGAAACTTCAGCTGGATGTCAAGCCCCACTACAAAGCAGGTAAAGGTCAAGTTTAACAAACACAAGACAAAAACGTACTCCTCTTAATAATATATAAGACAATTCATTCTAAAGTAGAAAATAATTTTTATTCTAATATGACCTGAAATAGGTATAATTATAGACATAATTTAATTATCTTTCGTTACTTAATCTCACTGTGAAAAAAAAAATGAAATGAAACGTGGAAAAAGTAATCTTTAATGGGAATATTGTTGAGTAAATATTGTTTTTAATAAAATCACAGCGGACAAATTATTGGTAACTAGCAATCCCATCAAAGGATTCCTATCATGTACTAAAACACATAAAAAAAAAACATTAAAAACCATCCATTCATGTTGAAAAACGGAGTTTGTGCCAAGCATTTTCCTGACACTGTTCACTTGGTCCTTTTTTAAGGATAAAGATAATTTCTGCATTGGGTGTTATCCATGCTTCAATGAACCCCAACGATCATAACATATTCTGAGCTCTACTCTTCTCATAATCCTGTAGCCATAATTTGCTGAACTTTTTCACACTTGATTTTCAATATTTCCTCTCTTTTCACATCTCTGCTGAAGGTTGCGTTGCTCTATTCCAGGGATAACCAATTAATAATCAGCGGGTTCCGAATAAAGAAAATCATTAACCAGTAAAGGTCCGGAGACATTTTTAATTATAATCCGTTACTTTAAACAGAATTTAACACAGAAATAAAATGAGTTTTTTATGTATCCATGTTACACACTGAATTTTTAAATGAAAAAATATAAAACAAAAAATAGAAAATTTTTCCATTTTAAATCTAAAGTGTTTTTTGAAGTAACAACAATTATTCAGTTTGGTTTATAGACAATTTCCTGATTCCCATATTTTCTCAACCACCTGAACTGAGCATTTGTTATTTCCTTCCTTTTTTCTGTCTTAATGTTGGCAGTGGGCTTTAGGCTGCCCTGCAAGGCTTTAAACCTGGGTTTAACCGGAGACTAAGCCATTCTCAAGCACATATCAAGTTGCTCATTTTGAGCCTGGATCCAGATTTATTGTTGATTCTGTTCATGGTGGAGAATCCTGCTTCACAGCAGCAGGTTGAGCCAAACATCCTCTAAATTTGCAGGGTCATCTTTGAGCACGCCGTTTCACTTTTCTTTCACCAGTTCACCGCAGTTCTTCCAGCAGTCCACACTTTCTCTGCTCTCTTTTTCTCATGGTCTTCTCCTTCTTTCCCATCGCCCGGCTTGCCACAGGTTTGCCTGCTGTGTCTAAAAGTAGCAGCAGCAGCAACGCAGACACAGACACAGTCCTTGGACAACATGTGGTAATTTATAAATGTTTTAAATCAGGTTGCGTCCGGATTAGCCAGCAGGTGGGTCCGGATCTGTACTGATGTCCGCTAATCCATGACCTCTGCTCCATTACTTCCTTGTTTGCTAATTCAGGGCATGCAGCGCCTCCAGTCACATGAGGAGTGCTTCATAAAACTGGTTTAGTTTTATATTTTGTTCTCATTTGGGTTCCATAAAGCTGGGTCCCTCTGAGTCAGACTATGTTACTATGGCGACTGATCCAGTAAACGGAGCCTGGTCGGGTCCAAGTTTAGAGCCGACTCAACCTCGTCCACGCTCGTCATAATAATCCCAATACTGCTGGGAGTTAGGAAGGAGCTAGGACCAGGAAGCAGGAATGCCTCCTTGCACCAATCCATTAATCATAAGGACCTCCTGACGTTCCGAGCCACCCAGGAGGTATATGGTTGCCCATAATCCTTTGCGTGACGTAGAGGAACAGCCCACCTCACATAGTTGAACAAAAAAAAAAAAAAAATAGAATTTTATTGATCTCACAATGGAGAAAATAACTCTGAATTTAACACATCTCCTTTCAGGAGCAGTGTGGGGTTAAGGGTCTTTGCTCAGGGACCCAGAGTGGCAGTCTGTGGGAGTGGGGCTTGAACTCAGAACCTCAGGATTTAAAGCTCTATGCCGTGACCACAATGCCGCCACTCCACCTCTATAAGACATAATCCTAGTCTGGAGTTGGTTTCCTACCCTGGATAGTGTTAAAATTGTTAGTCCTGCGGATGGTGAAGGAACAGGAGGTTGGAGCTAAAATTTGAGGTATTAGGATTGAGCCTAAAGCTACGTTCACATCTAATGTACTTTTGGCAGCAGAAGTAGTCACTTTACATGCAAAGTCAATGGTTCATCAAAAGGCTCATCAAAAGGTCCTGCAGCGTGTAGAGCAGCAGGAGCAGCGCCTCATGAGCTTCTGAGCATCAGAAGCAGCAGCTACTGGAGATGGACAAAATGAACTTTTGTTGATCGTCGGCACATCAACCAATGAGAGAAGCTGATCTGGGAGCTAGCAGGGAGTCAGACACAGCACTGCTGATGCAGAGCGCTATGATCACTCCTCTGAAACAGTTTATTAACGCCCAAATTAACTTCAAATGTAGAAACCTGCCGGCAGAATATGTTGGCTTTTATATTCTGCTGCCTGCAGTTTGGATTATACGGAGCCCCTAAAGGGACATGGAGGGGAAAAAAGAACTTTTGTGAGATCCCGCAATAGTTTTGCAAGATCTCACAAAAGTATTGCGGGATCTCACAAAACTTTTGCGAAATCACGGAAAAAATAAACTTTTGCGAGATCCCGCAATAGTTTTGCAAGATCTCACAAAATTTTTGCGGGATCTCGCAAAACTTTTGCGAAATCACGGAAAAAATAAACTTTTGCGAGATCCCGCAATAGTTTTGCAAGATCTCACAAAATTATTGCGGGATCTCGCAAAACTTTTGCGAGATCACGGAAAAAATAAACTTTTGCGAGATCCCGCAATAGTTTTGCAAGATCTCACAAAACTTTTGCGAGATCCCGCAAAACTTTTGCGAAATCACGGAAAAAATAAACTTTTGCGAGATCCCGCAATAGTTTTGCAAGATCTCACAAAAGTATTGCTGGATCTCGCAAAAGTTTATTTTTTCTGTGATTTCGCAAAAGTTTTGCGGGATCTCGCAAAAGTTTTGCGGGATCTCGCAAAAGTTTTTTTTCACTCCATGTGCCTTTAGGGGCTGCGTAGGATTGCATACTGACCTTGTCTCTCTTCATTCGTGTAATGTTGTGTTGTGGGACTTCTCTAGAAATTAAGAACCTCTCCAAATCATCCTCCATGGTTGTAGCTGACACATGGGCGTATTATCCTCCCATAGCAGTACACTTTGCACTCCACTGTTATGTGTCTGTTTTACTTCCGGTTCGCTGACAACACAAAAGCTTATTTTTTCCTCCATGTCCCTTTAGGGGCTCCGTAGGATTACCTACGTGAAAAACGCTAACATCTACTTCCAGCCGCCACCAACAGGAGGGGAAAACCCCCAAGAGGCGTGCGGACATGAGGCAGGTGCTGCTGGGGATTCCCAGTGACAGCGCAGCGCCGGTATGTGGGGGTCTGAGCGGCTCCCACAGAGAAATAATCTTTGAAGGCAGGATGGTAATCTGGATGAACTGACTGCACAGACCATGTTTTCAGGAGGACTTTCTCACTTCAACATAGATTCTAACTACTTTTTACCCGCTGATCACAGCTAATATAGCAAAGCTGCTCTCCGGCATTGAACACAGGAGCAGCAGAAGCATCAGACGCATCTGGACTCAATGAAGCAGCAGAAGCTTTTTGATGCTCAAAGAGCGTGCAGTTTGAATAAAACTGGGTCTTCTTTGATGAATCCTCATTTCATGGCAGCTTTGGCAAATATAAATAATATAAAGTACACATATAGCCTGTTATGTATTTTCTAGAAAGGAGTTAATTTACTTTCCTGCCTGAAATGGACCTCAGTTTTTCCACAGATCAGCTCTAATCGTACCCAAAATGTTCCTCAGACATTAGGTCTCCAATTCTTTCCTGGAAGGTTTAAGTCTTTGTTTGTCAAATAATTAATTTTTTAGATGCTTAATTTTTCAAATTGAAATTTTTTTTTTATTTATCTTTTCAAAGTTCTCTTTTTGAAATACAGTTGTACAGTTGGCATTTGTATGGAGCTAAACTGGGGACATAAAGTCTGTTAAAAGAATTAAAAAAAAAGCATTTGTTAAAAAAAAGAAAATTAAACATGAAGAAAATAGTTTTGTAAAAAGAATAAATAACTTGACAGATTCAAGTTTGTTTGTTTTTTTGGTTTTTGGAACTTGCTAATATTTTGTGTTGATCTTACATGTTGTTTTTAGGCTTCATATTTAAGGCCTTGTTATGGTGTGGGAGGCGGAGCCTCGGTTAACATCCTCAGGCTCAGGCTAAGAGAATCATGATTCCACAAAGGGAAATTTCAAAACAATAAAATTAAATAAACAAAAATATTTCTAAAAATCTAAATAAAATAAAAAAAACCAAAAATTTGAAAAAAAAAATATTAAGGATTTTTTAAAAGTTTGATTTCTAAAATAAACATTTTAAATTTTTAATTTAAAAAATATGTTCCCTGGTCGGATCAATAATGGAACAAAATTCACTCCATATAGAAAGTGTTGATACTAGGAATGCCAATAATTTCATAACCAATTATTATATTAAAATCAATTATTTCTCAACATGGGATTTTTTCATTTACAGAACAAATATGTTCAAAGTAAAGGATATTGAGGCACATGGAAACCTGCTGTATGTTGCTAATATATCTCTAAACTAAACATATGAATGTAAAGGAAGATCATTTCCACAGTTTACCGTATTCTGAGCTGATGAGATGGACACTGATCTCATTTCCTTTTGAAGCTTTTGGCACATCAATCTTTTTGGTCCAACAGCCAGACTTCAGCAACAGGGAGTCCCTGACAAACAGACATGGAGAACCCCCCCCCCCTCCTTCAACCTCACTGAAGCTCCTGTTTTATCAAACCTAATCAATTCTATTCAGTTTATTTCTATAGCTCCAATTCACATCATTTCATCTCAGGTCACTTTCCAGTTCACCAGATCATCCAGTCAGATTGATTCAAAGTTTTCTATCTAAGGAAAACCAGCCGATTGCATCGACTCATTGACTCTTCAGCAATCCCTCACACTAAGCATGCTTGTAGCGACAGTGGAGAGGAAAAACTCCCTTTGAACAGGAAGAAACCTCCAGTAGAACCAGGCTCAGTGTGAGCGGCCATCTGCTGAGGCCCACTGGGGTTCAAGGAGACAGAAGCAGACATAGAAAAAGAAGCATAGATACAAAAGGCAACTGTCAACCAGCTCCACAGGCGGCCCCGTCCAGGAAACACACAGCCAGGCAGACGAGCTCCGAGCCAGCTCCCATGTCAGAGGATGAAGAGAGCACATCCAGTTAGTCACAGTCAGAGAAACAGGACTACACTGGAAAACAGGCCAAGCTCCAACATCTAGAAACAAAGGTGTTGATGGCAGCAGCACAGCTGATATTTCTCTCCAGGATGGAGTCACAGCCAAACAGGAACAGACCAGATGAAGCTACTATGAGAAAAAGCAGAGAGAGCAGAACGTTAGAGATTGAACTTATAGATTCTGCAGAGTGGGAGAATAGAGATGGAATGAAGAAAAGGGGATCCCTATGTCCTCCAGCAGTCTAAGCCTATAGCAGCAGAACTATAGAGATAGCTCAGGATAACCTGAGCCACTCTAACTAGAAGCTTTATCAAAAAAAAAAAAGTTTTAAGCCTAGCCTTAAAGGTAGACAGGGTGTCTGCTTCACGGACCTAGAGACAAACTATTTTTTAACTGCAGAGGGATTAAGAGGAGTATTCCTCACATGAGTTTCTGTAGAAAGATGACGTGGTTTTCACAGTTGCCGACGATCAAAGACACACAGTGGTTGGCTGGAGCTGTTCTCTTGGACTGCAGCTGGGCTCGGTTCAGTAATGTCACCTTGACCAAAATCTCCGCTGTGGAGCTGCTGTACCTTGGCAGCTAGTAAAAAAAAAAGGAAAACCAGCTGTACTTTATAAAGCTATCATAAAGCAATAAAGCATGTTTCAAAGCTTGAATTTTGTTTGCCATTAAATTAAGGTCAGGATTGAAATCAAAGATAATTTTTGAAAGTTTCATCATGAAACTTACTTTAATATTTTCAAAATCACATTTTGCAGTAAGAAGTTCTTTTGTTTTTTTTTGCCATCACAGTCAAACAGCTTTAATATTTTCTCATTGCTTTAACCTTTATTTCACCTGGAAATCTTACTCAGACTAAAATCTCTATTCAAAGATCGTCCTGGTAAAGACAGCAGCACAGAAAACATGTTTTAAACAATCACACAGCCTTACATAAAAAAAAAAAATAATAATTTCAGATAAATTAGCTATCTACGTATAGATGTACAGGTGGCCAAGTTATCCATCATTTTCCTAAAAAGAATAACAAGAAGCCGTAGAAGAAAGAAAGAAAAGTATTTATGTTTTTCATTGTATGAATAGACAGACCAAAAACATCTAAGCTGTTTAGTAACCTGATGTTCTGCTTAAATGATAAAATGCTTTTCAAATTGAAAAGCGTTAGCGCTCAGTTAGCTCAGAGTATTAAGTTAAAAGTTCTCTTTTCTGTTGCTGTTGTTCAATAAAAGTAAATTTTAAGATCATTTCAGACAAGAATATTTTACTTTAAGCATCACTATATGGAACATTTACTGATTTAATGCATAATTAAATAGTTTTTTCCAAAGTTGAGGAACACGAAAACCAGCAGACCTCCGAGGTTAACGGCAGCCAGGCTAACGTTAGCCATAGCCGTGTGTGAAGGACCGCTAGCTCTGATGGAGGTTATTTTGTCACCTGAGTGAAGTTGGCCCCTCACCTTCTTCAAATCAGACAAAATTAGTGTCAAACGTTTGTGCTACGTTTGCACTGGTTTGTGCAGCAAAAATTTTCGTTTTAAAGATATTAGGGATGCACGATATTGGGATTTTGGCCGATATCCGATATTTTAAAACTCATGTAGCCGATAACCGATATCGATACCGATGTTAAAGCTGGACAAAAATAAGTAGTCATTGAAAATAGCAGTTTTGTTATCCATTTCTGACACTTTGAAAAATAATATACTCAAATATATTTTCATATGCTGATATCAAATTGATTTTTAAAAACGCGGTATGGATCTATTTTACTTTCAAAATCTCGTGAAATTTCATCGTTCTGTTACAAACTCTCGTGAGATTTTGCAAATTCCTGTGAGATTTTGTTAGTAAAATAGATCGATGCCGCGCAATATATCAACATATAAAAATATGGCAAAATTTCGTGAATTTTCGGGGGATTTCGTAGCATAACGATGACATATAGCAATATTTCATTAGTAAAAGAGATTGATATGGTGTTTTTAAATGGCAATATATCAGTATATGAAGATATTGGGATATTTTAATGTATCAATATTTTTTCCCTCGTCTTTAGAAGTTTTTAAGTCTGTAAAAAAGAAATTTTTGAGGAAGAAGAAGAAGTAGTATTTTTTTTTTTTTTTTTAGACTTTAGAAACTCAGAAGCTGATCAAATATCGGGTTAAATATCGGTGGGGTGGCCGATGTCTGATATTCAGTTTTAAGGCCGGTACAGGCCGATACCGAAAGGGGGCCGATTATATCGTGCATCCCTAAAAGATATAAAGAAAGGTTTCTAGAGGTCATCAAAGGTCAACCAGCACCCCCCTCCTTCTTCAAATCAGACGAAATGGGTGTCAATTAACTCGGCTCCGTTTGTGCGGCAAAAACAGATGCTAACTGACCTTTGATGACCTCTACAAAATATTATTAATATCATTGAAATGATAGCGGTACAAATGAAAATTGCCATACAAAAATATACAATTTTAGAATCAAGTTTAAATATATTTTAAATAAATATATTAAAAATTTTAAATGCACAAACGGAAATTTTTGCTGCACAAACGTAGCACAAACGTTTGACACCAATTTTGTCTAATTTGAAGAAGGGGCTGGTTGACCTTTTGACCTTTACAATTTCATTAATATCTTCAAAGCCAAAGCAACACAAATGAAATTTTTTGCTGCACAAACCAGCAACAAAGTTTTTACTTCAGAAATAAATCTTGTTTTACCTTCAGTGCTAAGAACAAACTTGTAGAAGCTACTCTTTTGTCTGTGATTGATTATGGAGATATATTGTACATGCATGCTGCATCCTCCATCTTGCGCCATATTGCCTCAGTGTACCATGCATCATTGCGATTCATTACAAATTCTAAGTCCCTTACTCATCACTGCATTCTTTATGATCTAGTTGGTTGGACATCACTATCAATTCGTAGAAAACAGCACTGGTATATCTTTATCTGTAAAGCAATACTTGGTAAACTCCCACTGTACCTCTGTAACCTGCTCTCTGTGAGTTCCGGTAGTTATCAGTTGCGCTCCTCTCAGTGGTTACTTTTTAATGTACCCCGAGCTTCAACTTAGTTGGGAAAAACTGCATTCTCCTACTCTGCACCTCGGGGATGGAATAACCTCCAGAAAGAGCTCCAATTAGAAACTCTCGTGTCCATTAATGAATTTAAAGCAACCATGAAGAATGTAGCAATGGAGATATGTGCTTGTTTTTCTTGAGATGCTCAAAGTGTTTTAACAGACTGCTCTGATTTTGTTTTTTATTTTTATTTTATTTTTTACATTTTTTTATTTTTTATTATGAAAAATGTAATATGTTGTAAATATGTATGAACTTCCTTTGGTTTGGCTGCTACCTTGGCCAGGGCCGTTTTTTTTAATATGCGTTCTTGAGCGTTCTCGTGTGCTCGTGACACGTCATCAGCCTCAGCCCGAGTACCGTTCCAATTCTCGAGAACGCCAGATCGAGAACGCACCAAATCCCCAGATGTTGTTCTCGCCCCGCCCTCTTTATCGAGCATGCATCAGAGCAGACTTGTGCGTTCTTCAGACTGACCGCTTCCCCAGAATGCCCCGCGGCCGCAGCTTGATTCCAGACAGCGCTCACAGTGGTAAGTTAAACATTCCCTTTTCTGCTGCTGTTGTTCCTCAAAAGTACGTTTTGAAATCGTTTGAGGCGATAACATTATACATTGAAGCCTCCCTGTGTGGCCTGTTTACAGAGTTAGTGCGAAATTAAAAAAAAAATTCCGACGTTGAGCGGACCAGAGTGACCAGCAGACCTCCGAGGGTAACCGCAGCCAGGGCTAAATTTACCCCGTCTGTAGTGCACTTCTCTCGGTCTAGTTATGTGTGAACTACCGCTCGTTCTGATGGCGGTTTTTTGCTTTAATTCGGCCAAACGTCCATTTGTTAAAGTTAAAGAAATGCTAAAGAACGTTGCATGTGATGACGTCACAAGTACGCTTCTGTTCCAATACACATACGTGCTTGCGTTCTCGTCAAGTCCGATCTTCCTGCGTTCTCGCCAAGAACGGACTTCACGAGAACGTGAGTACGTACTCGCGTTCTCGTGAATTGAGAAACGGCCCAGGTCTCTCTTGAAAAAGAGATTCTGAATCTCAATGGGACTTCCTGGTTAAATAAAAAATAAATTAAAAACAAAACAAACGGAACTGAGTTAATTGACACCCATTTTGTCTGATTTGAAGAAGGGGGTGGGGGGGCTGGTTGACCTTTGATGACCTCTAGAATTATTTCTTTATATCTTTAAAACGATAGCGGCACAAACGTTGGACACCAATTTTGTCTGATTTAAAGGAGGTGGGGGGGACCAACTTCACTCAGGTTATTTTTTCTTATTTGGCAAAATGTTCATTTGGTTTGTGTTCATCTGACTGTGTTCATTATTATTCCCCCACTAAATGAAAAAAGTCATAATTTATTATTATCTAGAGACGATTAACAACAGGAGGAGAAATGCAGCTCTAGACTTCTTTCATGAAGTGAATATAAATATTTTCAATGAATACAGAAGATGTCTGCCTATTCATAGCCATAAAAAAACAGAAAGAATGAAACCATTTAACAAATGCAAACGTTTTTTGCCTCCTTTGTCTGCAGTGGCGCCCACCTGCTCCAGGTTGACGTCGTACTTTGGGAGATGTATGACAGAGTCTCTGATCTGGTTTCCAAATGGCGGATGTCGGTTCAGAATCTAAAAAGGGACAATAAATCTATTAGCATGTGAGTAAAAAACAAGCAAAAGGGTCAAATAAAAACACATTTCATGACTAATGACAAGAGAAAAAGCTTTGTGAATCATCTGGTGGGGCTGACCAGCTCCAGCTCTCTGGGGTTGGTTTGCTCTATTTTCGTGAAGCTGGTGAGTCCAGCATTCACCATCGCAGTAGACAGAGTCAGACCTTAAAACAAAAAAAAGTTACCAGCAAATTACCTGACAGAGGAAAATCCCATTTAAGAAATGTAAGCATAAGGAGGCCTTAAACCTGTAATCAATAGTGGCAACAAACTGACCTATTTTCTCGATCTGTTTGGAAACAAAAGGAGAGTTTTCCCAAACTTTAGCTCTGAAGCACTTAGCCAAGATCAGGGAGTTCAGCACAGCAGAGAAACTGGTCTTAGCCTGATGAATGAGGAACTCTGACAGGCCTGTTGAGAAGAAAACACAAGATAAAACCTAAAAAATCTGAATCTTCACAGCTTTTTTCCCCAATTCAGAAGCCTCACATTTGCTGATGCGCATCCCGATCCGGAAGATTTTTGCCGTCTCTTGCGTAAGACCAAAGTCTTGAACTGGGATAGAGCTCAGCTGAGCCTGAATCAGGCTGCAGGACAACAACAAGCATGGCTGATTTCCACCAAACTTACTGAGAGGAACGGTTTTATAAGACGTCACACCTACCAGTTCACTTTCATCTCACTGGTTTTGATCTTTCCCTCTAGAGGAAATCTGAAAACAATACAAACCAGTTAAAGTGAAAAAGTCTTGTTTTTTACCAGCCAACTATTTCATCAGCTTTCACTCATTTCTGTATCAGCATTATCAAGTCATTAAAAGGGCCGCACTGGATAAACAATCTAGAAATAAGTAAACATTTCTTAAATTAACTGTATTTACTGAGCAGCTAAATGAGATAATTTGTCAATGGAATGAAAATGTTTACTCTTAAAATAAGACAATTAGATAATATGCACTTGAAATAAGACAATGCAATAGTTTTTGTCTTATTTTAAATGTAAATTGTTTTGTTCCATTGGCAAAATGTCTCTTTTATCTCCTCAATTCAAGAACAAATTTACTTTTTTTTTTTTTTTAAACTTATCTAGATTTCGATTTTTCCAGTGCAGTGTTCTGTCAAATAAGCACACTGCAAAAAACTTCTAGAAATAAGTACAAATTTCTCAAATTAAGTCAATTTACACTTTATTTGAGGAGGTAAATAAGATGATTTGCCAATAGAATGAGTATTTTTACTCTCAAAATAAGATCATTAGATAATATGCACTTTAAAAAAAACAATGCAATTGTTTTTTTCTTATTTTAAATGTAAATTGTCTTGTTCCATTGGCAAAGTGTCAAACTTACATCTTCAGTTCAGGAAAACCCTCCCACCTATTTTAAGAAAAAATGACTTATTTAGATTTCAATTTTTTGCAGTGCATACCTCATCAGACCAGCGTATCCATAGTCAATGCGCAAGACGTCAGGTTTGCTTTTATCTGTTTAGTTTTTATGAAAAATAGACTTTAAACTACCTCAACAGGCGTGTAACCCTTTAGTGATATTAAAAAAAAAACAATTTAAGCTCAGATCACTATAGGCTTCAAAAAACACCAAAAAGTAAGTAATTATATTGTTTTTTGTACATGACTAAAGGAAAACATGCCCGTTAAGGTGGGTTAAAGTCTATTTTTCTTACAAATTAAAGTATGGAAGCGTATTTAATTCATAAAAAAAATATAAAAATCTTATCTCATAATTACGAGATCAGTATCTCGTAATTATGAGATTTTATCTCGTAATTATGAGGTCTTATATCGTAATTATGAGAAGAGATGTCATAATTACGAGATAGTGAGAGGTTTTATGCAGTTTTTGTTCAGAGCACCAGACCTCCAGCATACCGCCGGGAGTTAGTGCTGAAACCCCCCCTGAAAGCTCTCTCCTGTGGCCAGCCTGTGGCGGATTTCCCGCTTCCCTTCGTAGCGGCACGTCTGGTGAAGAGAAACTCTTTGATATTTATTTATTTTTTACATGCAGAATGTCTGCAGAAGCGATGGCAGCTTGGTAGTGTCTGTCTCTCCCAAAAACTGCTAGATCATCTTTTCTGATTGGTTGACGCTCCGGCGTCCAGCGGCAAAAATTAAAATGGAGCCTAGGCAGAAGTACAACTGAAGAAACTGATTGCTCTCCTACATCCACCTACGACACAGCCAATCAGCTTTGAACCAGGCCTCCACGAAAGCCAATCAGCATCCAAAGTTCCTCTTAAAAGGCCTCCGATCCTCAACTCATCTGCTCCTGTGCGCAGGCGGTGGATGCGCTCTGACTTCATTCAGACGACCCCGTTTCAACCCCCCTCCTCCACCATCGTAGCTAAAGCTTTATCAGAGCGTCATTCCTCCTGGACTCTTACTGCGCTCCCTGTCTCATCTTAACCGGTCCGGCAGAAGACCACCATGTTGAGCCTGGTTCTACCAGAGGTTCTTCCCAACGGGAAGTTTTTCCTCTCCACTGTCGCTCCATGCTTGCTCATCATGGACAAGTTCTCTCAACCTGTGTTATCCAAGCTGGACTTTCATCTTCCAGGTCCCTGAGTGAAGCTCTAGTATCAGCTCACGCAGTCCACTGGATCTCCCCATAAAGCTCAGCAGACCGTCTCTCCAACCAGCAGTCTACAGACTGACCAACTCCATCTATCTCCACTCCACCACCAGTTTCAGATCTGGGGGGGAAAACAGCCCCGTTCTTTACTCCTGTTCATGCATATCTATCAAAATTCAGCGCTATGTTTCCTGCCGTGGTCTAAGCGCCAAAGACCAACTAATTGTTAGGAATCCAGTGTGTGTGGGTTGTGTTTTGTTTTTTGTGTTCTCTCCCTCCACCACCAGGTGGCGCCCTGTTCTCGTTGGTCCTCTCACACACCTGAGGATGGTTGCCTCATTATCTGAGGACTCTTAAGTAGTGGACTGTCACTACCTCGTCGCCAGAGTGTTTGCCAGTTTTGGGTAGTCTAGCCAAGCTGAGTTTAGCTGAGACTATCCGAGTCTTTGTCTCTCTTGAGTTCTAACCTTGTTTTTGTCTTTGCCTTTCCGGCAGGAATTCATCCTGTAAACTAGATTTTTGGCCTTCTCCACCTGGAAGGATTGTTTTGAGCTTCACACTGAGCAGGGGATTAATCTCCACCGTTCAAATTCTCCTGGAAATCTTAGTGGCAGTCTGTGCCATTGCTCCTCAAGGAACCAACCAAACCAAAAACCTGTCCGCCCTCCAACGAGCCCCCCAATCTCTGGATAAACCCACACCGATTTGATTCTGGGAAGAGAACCTTTTTCTGTTAACGTGAGTCCCGTTAATCTCTGATTTTTGCAAGACGTTGTTCAAAGTTTCGACGGACCCTGAACTAACCTCTGAACTTCTCTTCTCACTTCCAGTTCCGGTTCACCAGCTCTCTGAGTTACCCTGGATCAACCTTATTGATTATTTCAATAAACCTGTTAAACTTTTACTCTGGTTCTCTGAGTGGTTTCCTGCATGTGGGTCAGATCTCCTAGAACATCATGACACTAATTGTATCAATACATTTCTTCTAACTGTCTTTTCTCTTTGTGTGAGTTTTTCAGATTGAATTTACTGAAGTCGAATGCTCAGATGCTCGGATACCAGAGCACTCGAAATGCGCTTCTACCAACGCTCAGATATGATGCTGGACCCCTCAACGCCGTCCCCCATAGAATTTGCATGTAAACCAGACGCCCAGAACGCGCCCGTCAGGAATGCAGCTTTAAAAGAACATTACTTCAGCTTTATGACATGAATCCCATTTTTGTCTCTTGTGGGATGGATACACTGCAGAGGAAGGCTCTGAGTTTGACACCTGTGATGTAAAGTGATTCTGACCTGATGGTTGTCCTGTTCCTGTCTCTGTTCAGAGTGTTCAGCGGCCTCTTCTCATTCACCCTTAACTGAACGTCTCTGAACTCCTTGCTCTTTGACACCAGATCAACCTGCAGATAAAACGCCTTTAGTCTGGATTTTGTTTTCATCAAATCTTAAAAATAGTCATGCATCTGCACCAACAGGAATTCAATTTTAACCCTTTTGACACAAAACCAGTTTTGTTGTTTAGCCTCTAAAAAAAGGGTTTTAAAGCGTTGACATCTAATAATTCAGAATGCATGAAATATACACCGGTAAAACATTTACCAATAGACATGTTAAACATTGTTGGAAAGCTTCGATTCTCCACAATTCAACGGCCAAGCTAATTTTATGGACACCGCGAGCACCAAAGCACAATTAACAAGACATAGCAACATGTCAGAATGTAAACATGACAAAGCAGCCACAACAAGGAAGCAGGTCTTTATTACTGCTGTTCATAAAATACTTATTATTTTCGAGAATAAAAAAAAAAAACTTTGAGTCAGGTTTGAACGGATGCGGCCTGGACTGTGTTTTGATCACCCAATTTTCATCTAGATTTTTCACCAATTTTCACCTCAAACTAGAAGTTGTTAGCTTCCAAATAATGTATCACACATGTAATTTGGGCTTAGAGATCCTAAGTTATTTCCTTTTTCATTTGGGATGCAAAATAGGTGAGAATTTCCCAAGATTAGGTGGATGTTAAGAGGTTAGAGAGCCTACCAGCTCAGCCAGGGTTTCCGTGCCAGTCACTCTGCTGAACAGCTGCATGGTTTCAAAGGCAACACAATACCTCGCCATCAACCTGCCCGCTTCTGTCAAAACAAAACAAGCGTCTCCAGGTAAACACAAGGAAAAGCTCTTTCAAACCACTAAATTGAGACTTAAAGGTTTTCTACCAGTTGCTTTGATGTTGATATCCTCATCCATACTGATCAAGTCAATGGAGGACAGAGAGTTGAGGTTCTTAAGACACAGTTCTGAAGAAGACAGAGTAATCAGACTTTAGCTTGACAAGAGGAACACTGTTAGCAGCTAGCTGGTTGTTGGAGCTCTATTCAGAATGAATAAAATGTGTTTCAGTTAGAGCTCACCTTGGAGTTTGCCTACAATGCCATATTGGTCAATGTTGGTAGAGAAACCTGAGCAGAAAGTGAGGATAGAGGAGTAAACATAGGATGACAAGAGATGCTGAAAAACGTTTTTAGCTTTGAATTTTACAACCAAATAGTTCCTTCATTTCGATTTTGTGTCAGACTGGTCTTTCCAGTCTTTCAACCATTTTACAAAGGCAAAAACCTCATGTTTTTCTTGGAGCTCTGCAGCTCCTTTAAAGTTATAACCCTCTGGCAGGCGGGGGGGTTTACCATTAGGCAATACTAGGCAGCTGCCTAGGGTCCCAAGTTCCTGGGGGCCCCATAAAACTCTGTTTACATGTATGGTTGATACAACTCATAATATTAAGTGTGTCTCAGCCCCCCCCTTCAGTGTCCACCATATTGGATCAGTCCATTTGCTGCACATGTTGAGAAAGGTCCAAACAAACGATGCAAAGAGCAGTGTTGCCAACTTAGCGCTTTAGTCGCTATATTTAGCCACTTTTCAGACCCCTCTAGCACTTTGATTTCTAAAAAGCTCCTAGCGCCAAATCTAGAGACTTTTTTCTGCTACTGGAGACTTTGGAGACAACATCTAAAAGCAGCGAACTCTGCTCTCCAGAGCAAGTAGATTGGTAACCCCGCCTCCTGCTCTCCTCTATCTTGTCTGCTGTCATGATTCATGCAGCTATTATTTCATCCAAATGAAAAATGGAGAACAGATAAGCAGATCATGGCTTGTCTACAGTGAAAAGAAGGACTGGGTTATTTACTTTGGCCTTTTTGGAAACACAGGAAGGAGCAATCAGCTAAGTGAGCTTAGTGCTTGGAAAAAATCTTTCATTCCTTTAGAGACAGCATGAAAAGTCAGCTGAGTACA
This sequence comes from Cyprinodon diabolis, assembly GCA_030533445.1. NCBI lineage: Eukaryota > Metazoa > Chordata > Actinopteri > Cyprinodontiformes > Cyprinodontidae > Cyprinodon > Cyprinodon diabolis. The sequence goes on along the minus strand of CM060067.1, from coordinate 2,028,976 downwards.
AAACATAGAGAGGAAAACAAGAAGAAAAGGGACAAGAAGAGAGGGACACAACCTAGAACAGATAATGGATGTCTATTCTATTAACATTTCTCTATCTGTAGAATGGGGCTGTTTTATGTGTTGTCTTCTCCATTCAGAGGGCCCCCTGCCTGTCTTTGCCTAGGGCCCAAAATTTCCTAAATCCGCCCTTTTTTTTTGCTCAGCTGTGAACTGAGTTCCAGCAAAACAGTAATTTCTACTCTTTTTAGCTATTCTTCGATTTGATTGTAGCTGTGAGGAGGGCTGGGCAATTCCAATATAATCTTGCAGAAGCCAACAATTTTGATTTTGTTACATTAAATAAGTGGTAGTCAGTTTAAAGTGGGTTTGCTACCACAAAACTAAAACTTCCAGCTAGCATGCAGATCTATGCATGCAGTAGAAGTAAGTGCTTTCAAAAAAATGTTACAGTAAAGTCCTGAAAAATTGGACTTTGGACAAACAAGCTTTTGAGGTAATGAAAAAACTGAAACATCTACATGCTTGTAGTTAGTGTAATGATGCTAGCTAAATGCTTGTAGCATAACAATACCAGTGTAGTCACTAGATCTGCTCGGGTAGTGTTGCCGACGTAGCGTTTTTGTCACTAAATTTAGCACATTTTCAGAACCCCCTACCAATTAAATTCAATTCAGTTTATTTCTATAGCTCCAATTCACATCACATCTCAAAGTTCTTTCCAGTTCACCAGATCATCCAGTCAGATTGATTCAAAGTTTTCTATCTAAGGAAAACCAGCTGATTGCATCGACTCATTGACTCTTCAGCAATCCCTCACACTAAGCATGCTTGTAGCGACAGTGGAGAGGAAAAACTCCCTTTGAACAGGAAGAAACCTCCAGCAGAACCAGGCTCAGTGTGAGCGGCCATCTGCTGAGGCCCACTGGGGTTCAAGGAGACAGAAGCAGACATAGAAAAAGAAGCATAGATACAAAAGGCAACTGTCAACCAGCTCCACAGGCGGCCCCGTCCAGGAAACACACAGCCAGGCAGACGAGCTCCGAGCCAGCTCCCATGTCAGAGGATGAAGAGAGCACATCCAGTTAGTCACAGTCAGAGAAACAGGACTACACTGGAAAATAGGCCAAGCTCCAACATCTAGAAACAAAGGTGTCGATGGCAGCAGCACAGCTGATATTTCTCTCCAGGATGGAGTCACAGCCAAACAGGAACAGACCAGATGAAGCTACTATGAGAAAAAGCAGAGAGAGCAGAACGTTAGAGATTGAACTAACAGATTCTGCAGAGTGGGAGAATAGAGATAGAATGAAGCAGAATGATGAAAAAGGGGTCCCTATGTCCTCCAGCAGTCTAAGCCTATAGCAGCAGAACTATAGAGATAGCTCAGGATAACCTGAGCTAGAGTCCTGCACGGGTCGAGTTTTACAAACCCACACCCGCCCGAACCCGTTAGGATGACTACCGAACCCGACCCGTCACCCGCGGATATCTTCAATTCCAATCCGAACCCGACCCGACCCGTTGATATTTAACCATCAACCCGACCCGTTAACACATCAAGTAATAGGCTATAGTACGCTGCGCTGCAGAACAGCGCCATTAACACTGCAGCAGACGCGTATGCACTAACTGTCACCTTTTTGGAGGGAAGTCCACACTGCCGGCAGGGCTTTAAGCTACAACAAGGGTGACCCCAGTGCCTGATTGATATAACATTTCTGATGTGCATAACAACACACACGCATAAAAAAAAAATCACCAACTTACCGCCCGCACTAAAAAAATATCCGCCCGACCCCCGACCTGTTTATTTTTATTTATGTATTTTTCACCCGCAAAAGAGCATTTTAGCGGGTGACCCGTCGGGACCTGTGGGTACCCGACCCGTTGCAGGACTCTAACCTGAGCCACTCTAATTATACCACCTTTATTTCAAAAAAGCACATAGCCCCATATCTAGCAACCTTCTTCTGCGTTAGAGGAGACTTTGGTGACATAAAAGCACCAAACTCTTTCCTTGTGCGTGATACGATCATAGGCTTTCCTCTCTCTGACTGTCCACTGTCGTCATGCAGAGAAAGCTGCCTGCTCATTTTCTCTTCTTCTTTGGATAGAAGAAAAAGAGCATTTAGGTTGTGAGTATAGGTTAGTGTTTCAGATTGACTTTAGGCCAGCAGTGAAGGCTTTGAAGGCCCTGAAACCTTTCTCCAGTTTTTATCACTCTACATATTATGAGCTTCTTTGTGATTGTCCGTGATATAGAGCCTCAAAGAATATATTCGTTTTTTTTATGTGAGAAAATGGACAGGGGATTGGAATTCAGAGACTGACCATAGTAAGACGGGTTCTTAAGAGCTCGGATGTAGAGAAAGGTGGAGCGGATCCAGTCTAGAGCCATGTTGACATCACTGATGGTTTGGAGAACAATCTCAGCATTCAGGTGCTCCATCAGGTGACTGTGTAAGCTAGGAGAGGACAGAGTATTGTTACCTCATGTGCTACAGTTCTGCAGGAGAGAATGAGATAAGCAAAAAAAAAAAAAAAAGGGGTGGGGGATGAAAACAAGCAGCTCTTTGTCCTACCTGCTCTCAATGATCTCCATTCCATTCATCAGCTTCATGTACTTCTCTCTGGTTTGAACCTTGGTCATGATCACTGCTGTTGCTGATGTATCAAACTGGGAGATTAAAAAGGCATTAAAACTTCAAAGTGTTTCTGACCAAACTTCACGGCAAAGGTTTAGGTGTTGTTCCAACCTGAGGCCGTCCGGCCCGGCCAATCATCTGCAGGATGTCAGCCTCACTGTACTCTTCACAGGAGCCGGCCACGTACTGCACTGTCGACTTGATCACTACCAGGTGAGCAGGAAGGTTCACGCCCATGGCCAGCGTCCGAGTTGTAACTAGGACACAACAACTTATAGTGACGCCTGCATCCCGTTAACACAAGTCTGCAAAAGTTCAGTTTATTCAATTTCAATTCAGTTTATTTCTATAGCTCCAATTCACATCATGTCATCTCAGGTCACTTTCCAGTTCACCAGATCATCCAGTCAGATTGATTCAAAGTTTTCTATCTAAGGAAAACCAGCTGATTGCACCGACTCATTGACTCTTCAGCAATCCCTCACACTAAGCATGCTTGTAGCGACAGTGGAGAGGAAAAACTCCCTTTGAACAGGAAGAAACCTCCAGCAGAACCAGGCTCAGTGTGAGCGGCCATCTGCTGAGGCCCACTGGGGTTCAAGGAGACAGAAGCAGACATAGAAAAAGAAGCATAGATACAAAAGGCAACTGTTCACTGGAAAAAAATCTAAATCTAGATTAGACATTTTTTCTTAAAATAAGTGCATTTGTTCTTGGATTGAGGAGGTAAAACAGACATGTTGCCAATGGAACAAGACAATTTACCCTTAAAATAAGAAAACACAATTGCATTGTCTTATTTTCAAGTGCATATGATCTAAATATCTTATTTTTAGAGTAAAAATACTCATTCTATTGGCAAACCATCTCATTTACCTACTCAAATTAATGGCAAATACACTTAATTTAAGAAATGTTTACTTATTTCTAGATCGTTTTTCCAGTGTTGACCAGATCCACAATTTTACAGTAAAGTTGCTGATGAAGGTTCTCAGTCATCCAGGTCATAGTCATTCCGTTAAAAATTCAAAAAATATCCACTGGACTTGGTTTTCAAGATTTGAAGACGTTTCTCCACCTCTCCAGGAAGCTTTCTCAATTCAAATGTCTGGATCCGCAGTGAGTTTGAGTCTTATATGGACAAGGCCTTTTATTGCTTGGAAACATGCAAATGGTAACCGATGAATGGGTCGTTTAGTTCCATCGTTAGCCTGTAATATCTGAACCTGTCTATGATTCTAGGGGTCGGTCATTAAAGGGGGGATTGTCTCCTGTAATACCTGAAACCTTTCTATGATTGTAAAGGGTCGGTCGTTAAGGAGGTATTGTTCACCGGCTGGAGCGGGTAGGTCCCTCGTTCCTCTGTGATGGGGTGGGGGGTTTGGTGATATCTTGAAGGGATCATGTGTATGATTGAATTGTATGTTTTTGGAAGCTGGAATCTGAGTCCACCACCTCTGTTTAAAGTTGGTTTTTCTCTCTTAACATAGATGGCTTCCTTCACGCCCCTCTCAAACCACCTATTTTCTTTATCCAGAATATGGACATTCTGGTCCTCAAAAGAATGTCCTTTGTCCACAAGGTGTAGGTGTACTGCGGAGTCTTGTCCAGAGGTGGACGCTCTTCTGTGTTGGGCCATGCGTCTGTGGAGCGGTTGTTTGGTTTCTCCAATATAAAGATCAGAGCATTCCTCGCTGCACTGAACAGCATATACCACTCCGCTCATATTGGGTCTGGGGGTTTTATCTTTAGGATGCACTAGCCTCTGTTTAAGGGTTTGGTTTGGCTTGAAATGTACTGGGATCTTGTGTTTGGAGACAATCCTCTTGAGCTTTTCAGACACTCCAGCAACATAAGGGATTGTGATGTTTTTGCGTTTAATTTTCCCATCGCTGTCTTCTGTTGCGAGTCTTTTGGATTTCCTTGCTGATTTGATAAAAGCCCAGTTTGGATATCCACAGTTTCGGAGAGCATCTTTGATGTGTTTCTGTTCTTTTTGCTTCCCATCTGTTTTAGTAGGGACATGTTCTGCCCGGTGTTTTAAGGTTCTGATGACTGAGAGTTTGTGTTCCAGTGGGTGGTGTGAGTCAAAAAGAAGATACTGGTCTTTGTGAGTAGGTTTCCTATACACTTCAATGTTTAGGCTTCCCTCTCCTTCCATGCTCACCAGGCAGTCCAGAAAGTGTAGTTTGTTGTCCTTGGCATCCTCTCTGGTGAATTTGAAGTTACGGTCAACAGATTTGATGTGTTTGGTGAAAGCTTCCACTTCCTCTAGCTGGATTTTGACGAAAGTGTCATCCACGTATCTAAACCAGTGGCTTGGTGGTGTCCCATTGAAAGTGTCTAAAGCTCTCTTTTCCATTTCTTCCATGTCTTCCTGGAGAGGTGGTGAAGCGTCTTCAAACCTTGAAAACCAAGTCCAGTGGATATTTTTTGAATTTTTAGGGAATTACAGTAAAGTTAAGTAAAGTTATAATCAGAAAAGTTGGAATTCTTTATTTATTTGAGATAAAATATTTAAAAACAACAGATGAAATAGTTAACTAATAATCCGGACACACCTGCTGGCTCATCCGGACCCAACCTGATTTAAAACATTTATACATTACCACATGTTGTCTGACGACAGTCTCTAAACGTCACTTGCGCCGCTTCCCCTGTTACCCTAAAATCCCACATCCTCCGTCTCCTCTCCGCCCCGCTGCGCTCCAGACCTCCTGCTAAAAGCAAACCCTACAGCCTCCGCTGTTCCTTCCAACCTGCTGCACTCTGACTTATCCTTATCCATGCTCGAGAAGAGCATGCACGATATTATCATTAAATTAATAGGAGCCAAACATGCAGAAATGAATGCTTAATATGACATATTTAAAAAATCCCCATCAGCATCCAGCAGATGTTTCTGATGGAGATGAGAAATCTGCTTCCTGGTCTTTGAAGAACCAAGAGTTTGCATCCAATCTTTTAAATAAACGGTGTTAGTTTTTTTGAAATATGTAAGAATTACGCTCTAATTTGTAATTACCGATCTGTTGTTACTATATTTTAATTTGACAAACCGGATCTTCTCACCGTTCTTTTTCCTGTTTGATGAGATTGCAATAGCGGATCCTGACCTGGCCAGAGCGGACCAAAGATGACCCTGCACATTTAGAGGATGTTTGGCTCAACCTGCTGCTGTGAAGCAGGATTCTCCACCATGAACAGAATCAACAATAAATCTGGATCCAGGCTCAAAATGAGCTCCTTGATATGTGCTTGAGAATGGCTTAGTCTCCATTCAAACCCAGGTTTAAAGCCTTGCAGGGCAGCCTAAAGCCCACTGCCAACATTAAGACAGAAAAAAGAAATAAAATAACAAACGATCAGTTCAGGGGTTTGAGAAAATATGGGAATCAGGAAATTATCTATAAACCAAACTGAACGATTGTTGTTCTCTACAGACCCAACAAGCCCTTGTTCCTGTTTAGAAATCATTGCAACTCCAACCCCTTTACAGGAGAAGAGAAGACCTCTGCTATTCAGCCAGGCCAGCAATTCCCTCTAACGACCCCCTTTCAGAGACATAGACAGGTATGGGGCATTGCAGGCTAACAAAGAGGCCAAATGACCCCCATTCCAAAGGGGGGGACCCGTTCATCCGTTTCTATTTGCATGTTTTCTAAAACATGTGTTCAATGTTCTAAAACCAGGCTTTGTTGGACTGCTGGATAAAACCTGGAACTAAACGCTATTTCTGACATTTTGAATTGAAAAAGCTTCCTGGATGGAAGAAAAGCGTCTTCAAAACAAAGTCCAGTGGATTGATTTTTAACTTTTTTGGAATAAATATGACCTGGATGACTGAAAATCTTCACCAGTATATTTTTTAGACAACTTTTTACTTCTATTCCTTACATTTTGGAAATTGACTCATTGGTTTTGTTTCATTTAAGCTCATTTTCATTCTGGCCTGTTGGTATTTAAAAAAAAAACAACCATCAAATAATTAGTTTCATCCAGACAATTAATTTCTTTGATGTTGGAAAAAAAACATCTTTGAGGGCTGTTAATTAATCTAATTTTTCATCTTTTGGTTCATCTCCTGTTAAAATTTTCTTTAAAAAAACCCAGCTAAATTAACATTTCCTGAGTCATAAAAAATAAAAAATGTTTTTTTTCCCTGTCATCTATGTTTGCTCTCACAAAGGACAGGCAGGTCTCCCAGGGTAAAGGCTTCTTCTACCAGCTTCCTGTCAGACAAGTCAACGCCTGCATGGTGGTAACCAACTCCTAACATCATCAGATCTGGAAAACAAGCCAACAACTTTTTCAGGGGTTAAATAAGTGACTTCATAACCAGAAGTAAACATGTATATATTTTAAACCCGCCAACCTTTATTGCACATAGCAAAACAATTGCTATAAGCATTTTTTTATTTCTTTCAGAAAACTTTATAATTCATCGTGAAGCACTCTGGACCTTCTGCAAGTATGCGCTCTTTTAAAGAAAATAACATGAAAGAGTTGTAGCTATGACCTTTAAATTAGGTTTGTGGTTGTAAATAAACTGTGGAGGAGTTCAAATGGTGTGAATAGTTTTGCAAAAGAACAGAACTTGTCAGTGCTTTAAATTTATCAAAGACTGGATCTGCATTTACTAAAAAGCAGACCACCAAACCTGGGAAAGTATTAAATATATGCATTACCTCTGAGCTTTGTATCCAGAATGGAGTTTGCATATTTCATCAACCTGCAAAGTCAGTCAGATCTCATAAGGCCAACAGAACCGCCATATTGTTATTGAATGATTAATCCAAGGGGGAAAGACCTGCACCTTTGCTTGTGTTCGTAGCTCATGATGAATCGGGCATCTTTGGCCAGAACCGCAGCCGACTGCTGAGCTCCTTTTCTGGTTGAGCAGAACTAAACCACGTGAGAAAAATAAGAAGTATAAAAGAAGAAGAAACAGAAAACAAGGTAAAAAAAAATATTATCCTCAAATCATTGTCATGATCTCCTATTCTTAGGTTTGCTTAGTTTTCACCTCGGGTTTTCAGCTATGCTTGGATTTAAGTTAATCTGTTTTTTTTGTTTTTTTTTAACTGTTAAGCGTTTAAAAAAAGTAAAAAAAACAACAATCCGCTGCACCAGTATTAATGTTTATTACTCTAGTAGAAGTATAAATCCTGCTGTTTAGAAACACTTTTTTAGAAGTTAGAGGATCAGCTTCAGCTTTTTACTCCAGTAAAAGTGTAAAAGTACCATTTTTAAAACAACTTAAAGTATGAAAGTAAAAGTAATGCACGAAAAACTGTTAAGGCCAGAAGCTTTACTGCCCTACCTTATTAAAGGAAAATTTTTCTACAATTCTGGACGATAACTTTCATAGACTTCTTAGTTTTATAACTAATGGTAAAAGCGTCACATTTATTTTTCCATCATCGTAAAAAACTATTTATTTTGGTATGTGGTGAGCAACAAGTTGGGGCAGCACCGAGTCCAACCACAAAGAAATTAATTGTCTGGATGAAACTAATTATTTTGATGATTTTTATTTTTTAAAATACCAATTAATAGTTTTTCAAGATGATGCAAATTTAATTGTGACACTTTTACCATAAGAGTATAAAACTAAGAAAATGAAGTCTAAGGAAGTTATCATCCAGAATTGTAAAAACATGTTCTTTTAATAGGGTAGTGGAGTTATGAGTATTAGGGCCAGGCTAGATATTTTTTTATTTTATTTAAAGAAAATTACGAGAATAAATTAAAAAATTACGAGAATAAAGTTGTATTTTATGACAACTCTTAAAAGAAGCCCTTTCTTCCCTAAAGTGAGGAATGTGGAGCATCGTGTTAAGTTATACTTTAGCATCGGTTTGACAAATCAGGAAATCTTTTAGCAGCAGCATCAAACTGGGCAGAATGTCAAAGTGGACTCTGGTTGCTGATTGGTGGAGCTGGTCGGCCGTCATTTATTTTTAAATCTGCTTTAATTTATTTGTATAGCACAATTCAGTACAAAGACAATGCAAAGTGCTCTGCATGATTAAAAGATTGGAAAATAAAACAGAATCAAAGCAAGTAGGGGAAAAAATAGATAAAATAGAAAATGCAGAAACAAAACAGAATAATAAAAACAGTTGGACTAAAGAAAATAAAGTTGAACTAATGATGTTTTAGTTGAACTGTTTAACTTGAACAGTTAAAGGCAATCCTAAACAAATGTGTTTTTAGTCTTGATTTAAAGGAACTCAGGCTTTCCGCACTTTTACAGTTTTCTGGAAGTTTGTTCCAGATAAGAGGAGCATAGGAACTGAATGCTGCTTCTCCATGTTTAGTTCTGGTTCTAGGTATGCAGAGCAGGCTGGAGCCAGAAGACCTGAGTAGGGATGGGGATCGTTAATATTTATTGATATCGATACCTTTATCGATACTCCTTATCGATCCGAGTCTTTATGGATACCACTATCGATACTTTTCTGTTATTTGGTGGAAAGACGATGCGACAATATGTTTTTAACAGACAGAAAGGAAATGGGGAAAAAAAATGATTTGAAGAAATGTCCTATATTTTGAAGAAATGTCTTCTTTTGGTTTAAAAAAAATATATACATTTTCACAATTGTTGGTTAATGTATTGTCTACTGTCACTTTTCATCATGTTTTTAGTGATTAGGAAAATTTTAGCAAATAAATAATTGCATTTTAAATTAAATGTAATTTTTAATAAATGTTGGCACCAGTAGTTTAATTATATATTCTAAAATAATTAGAGAAATATACAACTGTATTACTCATGTTTCTCACCAAAAACTCAATTTCCCTTCTCTTTACGTTACACGTGAACGCATCATGATAACCTAATTGTCGTTTTACTGAGCCAATCTGAACACATCGTCTGAAACTTTTACTTTTCAAGCTAACTAGCTTGTATGCTGCCGATTACAACAAGGATTTCACAATTACTATTTTTAACTGACCGGACAAGCTACAAAGTCTGTGTGTGCGCCTACCAGTGGTACTCTGAGTGGATGATGAAGACGGGCCCGACTGTGGTGCAGCGGCAGCAGCAGCAGGAGGAGGAGGAGGAGTCTTTTCAACCCGGAGACAGTCGAAGGTACTGCATTTGGCCTTTATTTGATGCACAACACTAATGTGCTTGGCCATTGAGGTTGTGTTCCCCCCTTTAAAAGAGATGATTTTGCAACATAAGTTGCATTTCGCTTCTTCTTTATCTTTGAGCTTGGTAAAATGAAGCCAAACTTTAGACCTTTTCGTCCGTTCATTCATCCTCAGGTCGCGAGCGAAGTTAACTGCCAGACTTGACTTGTTTTACTTTTAATATCTGTTTCCTTACAATTTCATTCCAAAACATTGGTGGACATGCTGCAGTGATTGGATTGATTAGATTTAAATGCTGTGACGTGACTCGAGGGACACACAATTATGTTACAGGACCTCCGGGAGAAAAAAAAACACGACCAGACTCGATAGTGGTATCGATAAGCCCAAACGTTATTGATTTTCGGGTTTTGAAAAAAGTGGAAGACCCGAGTGGCATGGAGGGTTGATACACTGATAGCAAGTCTGTGATGTATTTAGGTGCTAAGCCATTCAGAGATTTATAGAATAACAGAAGTATTTTCAAGTCTATTCTCTGAGATACAGGGAGCCAGTGTAAGGACTTTAGAACCGGGGTGATGTGCTCTACTTTCTTAGTCTTAGTGAGGACCCGGGCAGCAGCGTTCTGGATCAGCTGCAGCTGTCTGATCCACTTTTTAGGCAGACCTGTTGCAGTAATCAATTCGACTAAAAATAAACGCATGGATTAGTTTTTCCAGATCATGCTGAGACATTAGTCCTTTAATCCTGGAAATGTTCCTCAGGTGATAGAAAGCCGAGCTTGTAATTGTCTTTAAATGCTTTTGGAATGATGACTTTATAATCGTAATATGACTTTACTCTCATAATGTTACGACTTTATTCTCAAAAAAAAAAATTTATAGTAGTAAAGGTTCTGTCCTTAACATTTTTTCCTGCATTACTTTTACTTTTATACTTTAAGTAGTTTTAAAAATGGTACTTTTACACTTTTACTGTAGTAAAAGGCTAAAGTTGATACTTTAACTTCTATAAAATGATTCCTGTTGACACCTCTGTGTGTCGGTATCTGCATGTCCGTCCCTCAGTTCTCTACACCTGACTATGTAATCTGCTGTATAAATGTATTTAATCCTTTTAACTGGACTACTCACCACCAGCGTGGGCTTCTGGTCAGAGTAAGTCTGTATGATGTTAGCCATCTTGTAGTTGAGTGACAAGTCGAACTTGAACTCTGTTTGTGTTGCACTGCAGGGTAATCCCAGGACCACCTTTCTCAGCTTTACGGGTCGGTGGCTCTCGTCCATGCTCAGAAACGCAGCAGGCTCGCTCCCGCTGGACAGCCAGTCTGCTATCTGATGGAAGCAGAGCGGTTCTGGAGTCAGTCGCCATTTTATGTCTGATCTCACAGCAAAGGGAATCTGTCCCAGACACCTACGTCTGATACGTTGGGGACCGTGGCCGATACGGCCACAAACCTCATGGTGAAGCCTCCCTCTGGGCTCTGAGATGCTCTGTAGGAATTCACCGCCTTCATTCTGCTCACCACCACTTCCAAGGTGGCGCCACGGGTGGCGTCCTTCACCACGTGCACCTGGAAACACATTTATAATGGCCCAGTTACAGACCAAGTATTTGACTGACAGGAGGTGGATAAAATTCATACAGATTGTAGTAGAGGGAATTTTGCTTCTTTGTTCCAAGAAAAGAAAATGTTTTGTAAATTGAAATAAAAAAAATGGAATTCAGAAATGATTTTATGTTTTCAAGATTTTTCCATTCAAAAAAAAAGTAGAGAACAACAATCGCTCTCTTTGGTATATAGACAATTTTCACATATTTTATAAAACACCTGAACTGACTGTTATTTTCTTTCTTTTTTCTGTCTTAATGTTGGCAGTGGGTTTTAGGCTGCCCTGCAAGGCTTTAAACCTGGGTTTGAATGGAGACTAAGCCATTCTCAAGCACATATCAAGGAGCTCATTTTGAGCCTGGATCCAGGTTTAGGCCCGAGCAGCAAAGCGCTGCGAAGGCCTATTGTATTTCGAAAGTTTCTAATTATTATTCTTGTAGCACTTTGAACACATTTTACGGGGACTTCGCATATTCAAAAACTCACAAAAACGTGGCAGTAAATTGTCCCCCGCGTGAAATAGCCGGTCTATTAATGGAATCAAAAATGGCCACCCCCAAATTATGCCACAGCGCCCCCTAAAGTGAGTTGGGGGAAAGTGTAAGTCACAGAGATTTGAAATTTGGCACACTGGTAGATCTCCTTAAATCATGAAAAAAAGTCTCTTGGAGGTATGCCCTAAAACCCACAGGAAGTCGGCCATTTTGGGTCAAAGTGCGATTTTGGCCATTTTTCATAATTTTTGATTCTGTTCATGGTGGAGAATCCTGCTTCACAGCAGCAGGTTGAGCCAAACATCCTCTAAATGTGCAGGGTCATCTTTGAGCACCATTTCACTTTTCTTTCACCAGTTCACCGCAGTTCTTCCAGCAGTCCACACTTTCTCTGCTCTCTTTTTCTCATGGTCTTCTCCTTCTTTCCCATCGCCCGGCTTGCCACAGGTTTGCCTGCTGTGTCTAAAAGTAGCAGCAGCAGCAACCCAGACTGACAGCTCATTGGCTCATTTGGATCACGTGCAGCCTGGAGCCGGACGCTCCGCAGGGCTTTACCGTATTAACAGGAGAAGAGGCGCAGGTGAAATTACACACTGTCATCGGACAACATGCGGTAATTTATTCATTTTTAAATCAGGTTGGGTCCGCTAATCTGTGACCTCTGGTTTAGAGAGTAACTTTACTGTTTTCTAAGATTTTATGGTTTAGTTTTTTTTTCAATACTTTTTACATATTATTTTAAACTTCTTATTTAGTTTTTTTTATTTCATATTTTCAGTTTGTTTCTTCAAATGTCTGTTTTTCAGATTGAGTTTGATGGATTGAATTCTTTCCACATCCTCTTCACTTCTGGGGGCGGGAATGGGAAATTCCATTGGGACCAAGTAGCACTAAATTGGTGACTTAGAAACGACGCTGTCAAGGAACGCTATGGACAGCGGAAACATGCAAGAGGAGGAGAGTTTAGTGTCGGAGGTCGTGGATGAGTCTCCTCCGTCATCCATTTTTTATTTAGAGGAGGAAAGCGGGGACGAAGATGTTGTGGAAGAGGACGCCAGGGCGGCAGAAGCTTGGTTTGGTGTAGAAGGCTTCCAGCCGTACATGTTTGAGCCCTTGCCTCGCAACGCTGCCAGTTCTGTTAGCTCTACGCCTGCCGAAGACACAGACGTCCATCCCCGTGAACACTGGGACGCAACTCAATGGGAAAGGAAAGGATTCTGGTTTCAACTGTTGCGTATATTAGCTGCGACATATGAATCAAGATGCTATGACCGAAAACATTTGATTGACAGATGACCGTTGATATATGATTGGCCGAATTTAGGTGTTCAGGCTGACGTAGAACTAACTGGCCTGCAGGAGATAACGGAAAAAATGGATTTTTAGACAGGATTTTTTTTTAAGTAGAAAATTTCTAATTTTTGAGACAATATCATCTGATAAAGATTATATTTATATACATGTTTAAGCCAGAATGATTTGACATTTAAATATGTCTTCCCTACGACTTCAATACTAAATAAAATACATAGAAACGGTTATAAACATTTCTAACATGCTAAAGCCAGAGACCAGTTTGTCTAATATGCGATTTTTTTCTAACAGTGAACATGATTATCTACCTTCTATTGGAAGATACCTATCACTAGGGATGCACGATATTGGGATTTTGGCCGATATCCGATACACTGATATTTTAAAACTCATGTAGCCGATAACCGATATCGATACCGATGTTAAAGCTGGACAAAAATAAGTAGTCATTGAAAATAGCAGTTTTGTTATCCATTTCTGACACTTTGAAAAATAATATACTCAAATATATTTTCATATGCTGATATCAAATTGATTGTTAAAAACGGGGTATCGATCTATTTTACTTTCAAAATCTCGTGAAATTTCATCGTTCTGTTACAAACTCTCGTGATATTTTGCAAATTCTTGTGAGATTTTGTTAGTAAAATAGATCGATACCGCGTCAATATATCAACATATAAAAATATGGCAACATTTTGTGAATTTTCGGGGGATTTCGTAGCATAACGATGACATATAGCAATATTTAATCAGTAAAAGAGATTGATATGGTGTTTTTAAATGGCAATATATCAGCATATGAAGATATTGGGATATTTTAATGTATCAATATTTTTTCCCTCGTCTTTAGAAGTTTTTAAGTCTGTAAAAAAGAAGTTTTTGAGGAAGAAGAAGAAGTAGTATTTTTATTTTCTTTTTTAGATTTTAGAAACTCAGAAGCTGATCAAATATCGGGTTAAATATCGGTGGGGTGGCCGATGTCCGATATTCAGGTTTAAGGCCGATACCGATAGGGGGCCGATTATATCGTGCATCCCTACTTATCACCTCTGAAAGTGACGCAGCTGACATCACACACTGACCTCATCAATGAGGAAGAGTCTCACAAGCTGCAGTAAACAGTTATCCTTCCATTTCCTTGTCATGCTGTCCCACTTTTCCTAATAAATAAACAACATAACAAACACAAATGAACACAGAGTTAACTGCGATGGGAAACAAACGGTGAATGAAATGTAAAAAGGATCTCTGTTGTTGCGCTAGCTTGATTTGGATGCAGAGCTGCAGAACACACAGGCGTGGTCAGAATGATGTGGGAGTCGTGAATCTCGAAGAAGTCATCGATCTCTGTGTCGCCCGTCAGCAGCTTGCAGGTCAGACCCAGGGGGCCGAACTTCTTGCTCCAGTTGTCGTAACACTGGCTGCAGAGAGCTTTGATGGGAGCCACTGGTGAGAGCAAAACAGTGAGTCTGTTCACAAGACGCGCCTCCATGTGTCCGTTTATTGTTTCAGGTTTTTTTATAACTGAGCAGAGGTGATAAAAACACCCAAACAGTTTGCATTTTCTCTCTGAGCGTGGGTTCTCTCCGGTTACTCTGGCTTCCTCCCACAGTCCTGTTTGTCTCTGTGTTGCCCTGAGATGGACTGGGGACCTGTCCAGGTTGGACCCCGCCTCTCGCCCATTGACAGCTGGAGATGGGCACCAGCACCCCTCACCACCCCAGCAGGGATAAAGCGTGTCAGATAAAGGATGGATGGATAAAAACAATTGTTGATTGATTTTCTAAATTGAAGTTTTCCAGCTGAAACTGAATTTAAGAAAGTTAAAACAAAAAAAACGAAAATTACTAGTAAGAATCAAATTATATATATCTAGAAATGTTTACACATTTTAAGGGGTTGTTTTGACATTTATCAGCTTGACTGAAAATGTATTTCTGATATTTGAAATACATTATTTCATAGTGAAAATAATACAAACGCTGACCAGCAACAATATGGAGATCTATAATACATTTCTAGACATACAGAAATTTTTACACAGAAATTATAAAAAACCCTCATGGCTTAAGGGGTTAAGGACTTCTCAATCTGCTGGTCCAAACTGGTCTTATATCTAATTGCCAGTTGCTTTCAGGGGGGTTAAACCTAGAAGAAACAGGTCTAGTGTCCCAAGTGGCTCAAAGTTACCCAGCCTTGCTTTAACCAATCAGAGCCAATCGCATAGAATGAGATAAATGGCATTTGTCTGATCTACTTGTGCGTCTCTAATTCTTACTATATACAACTTTGACGTTTCTCCAGGGCTCTGGTGTCTCCATCAACAGGCGAATGATGGCGAGCTCAAACAGAACCGTTTTACCCGACCCAGTGGGAGCGCAGGCCACAAAGTTCTTATTGGTGTAAAGAACCTGCAGACAAAGCAAAACCAGCATACTCACAATCTTAGGTTATTCCTCTAAATCTATAATATTGCTGTTTTTTTTTTTTTTTGTTGGTCTTTATCCTTACATCATCCAAAGCTTTGGACTGAACGTAATTAAAAAAGGGGAACTCGCTGAAGATGGATCTGAACTTAACCGCTGAGTTGCGCGTTTTTTAAGGAAATTGTCCCATTTGTAAAAAGATTCAGGCTTTTCAGAGGTCATTCAACTTTCAGATAAAAAGGATACGTATTTCTGAAACTGGTCTCAAAACCTCAGAGGCAGAAGATCCTAAAATGGACACAAATCAAAAATTACATTTGCTTTTCTTTATTATCTTCTTCATATGACAGTACCCACTCTGCAGAATCTGTTAGTTCAATCTCTAACGTTCTGCTCTCTCTGCTTTTTCTCATAGTAGCTTCATCTGGTCTGTTCCTGTTTGGCTGTGACTCCATCCTGGAGAGAAATATCAGCTGTGCTGCTGCCATCAACACCTTTGTTTCTAGATGTTGGAGCTTGGCCTGTTTTCCAGTGTAGTCCTGTTTCTCTGACTGTGACTAACTGGATGTGCTCTCTTCATCCTCTGACATGGGAGCTGGCTCGGAGCTCGTCTGCCTGGCTGTGTGTTTCCTGGACGGGGCCGCCTGTGGAGCTGGTTGACAGTTGCCTTTTGTATCTATGCTTCTTTTTCTATGTCTGCTTCTGTCTCCTTGAACCCCAGTGGGCCTCAGCAGATGGCCGCTCACACTGAGCCTGGTTCTCTTGATCCAGCTGAAATTCTGCATGTGAAATTATTTATATCACTATAGATTAAATGGCAAATTCCAGCTCTGAACTTAATGTGGTTTCTGACTTACTGGCGTTTGAACTGAGTCATGTCTGTAATTGAGCCTGCTGACCAGGGGTAACCAATTAATAACCAGCTGGGTCCGAGTAAAGAAAGTCATCAACCAGCAAAGGTCTGAAGACATTTTTAATTATAATCCGTTACCATTAAACAGAATTTAACATGGAAATAAAATGAGGTGTTTTTGTAAACATGTTATACATTGACTTTTTAAACGAAAAAATATTAAAAAAGAATAAATAGAAACATTTTCTATTTTAAAATCAAAATTGTTTTTTTAAGTAGGGAACAACAATCGTTCAGTTTGGTTTATAGATAATTTCCTGATTCCCATATTTTCTCAAACCGCTGAACTGATGGTTTGTTATTTTCTTTCTTTTTTCCGTCTTAATGTCGGCAGTGGGCTTTAGGCTGCCCTGCAAGGCTTTAAACCTGGGTTTAACCGGAGACTAAGCCATTCTCAAGCACATATCAAGGAGCTCATTTTGAGCCTGGATCCAGATTTATTGTTGATTCTGTTCATGGTGGAGAATCCTGCTACACAGCAGCAGGTTGAGCCAAACATCCTCTAAATGTGCAGGGTCATCTTTGAGCACGCCATTTCACTTTTCTTTCACCAGTTCACAGCAGTTCTTCCAGCAGTCCACACTTTCTCTGCTCTCTTTTTCTCATGGTCTTCTCCTTCTTTCCCATCGCCCGGCTTGCCACAGGTTTGCCTGCTGTGTCTAAAAGTAGCAGCAGCAGCAACCCAGACTGACAGCTCATTGGCTCATTTGGATCACGTGCAGCCTGGAGCCGGACGCTCCCCAGGGCTTTACCGTATTAACAGGAGAAGAGGCGCAATTGAAGTTAGACACTGTTGTCTGACAACATGCAGTAATTTATAAATGTTTTAAATCAGGTTGGGTCCGGATCCGGACTGCGGTCTGTTAATCCGTGACCTTTGGTGTAGAGCGTCGAGGATCTGTTTTTTATTTGAAAGGATGCACACCACGTAACTTATGGTGATGATTCCTCATTATATGACCTTACAAAACATTTTACAAGGTTCACATTCATATTTGACTAAATATTCATCCTATGAAGCTGAATCACATGTGAAACACGAGAGCTGATGTTTAGGATTCACAGAAAAGTCCATTTATACGTATGGATATATAACGTTCCATGTAAAAGGGACATGTGATTTATGTGTTTTATATGTTTCACATGTGATTCCTATGTGAGGCACATGTGATTTCACATGTAATTCATATGTGCTTCTAACATGAAATGGTCCAAATCCACACGTATGCATGGACTTATCTGTGCGATTCACATGTTTATCTCTTTTCCACATGTTAAAACATGTAACATGAAAACATGTATCTTTTCACATGTGCTTTCAATATCAAACATTTCAAATTCACATGTATACATGAAAGTGTATCATGTGTGATTCACATGTTTATCTCGTTTCCACATGTAAATTACATGTAAATCACATGTTTTTAATAGGAAATGGTCCAAATCCGTACGTATGCATGTGCTTTTACACGTTAATTTCACATGGGGTACATGTGTTTCACATGTGACATTCATTGGAGTGGAGAGCTTGGCAGAAAAAGGAGTTTCAACTGATACATCCTGTGTGTCTATGTCATTGCACCTTGTATGTGCAGCGGCTGAGGAGTCATGGGAGGGACCAAGGCTCTCTTTGCGGTCCGGACCAGGGTTTGAGCGCATGGCGCCTGCTGCAGGGGTCGGACGTTCGCTGCAGAGGAGCCCAGAGGAGCAGGGAGGCAGGGTAGGGGAGACATGGTGGAGCAGGGAGTTTGAGGTGGGAACGTTTCCTTGCTAGCACCGCCGCTCTTGAGTTCAACGTTGGCTGACGAACCGCTGCTCAGCACAGGACTCTTAAACAAGCTGTGGCGGGAGGAAGGAGAAAAAGAGGAACTTCAGGAAGTGAAGGAGAAGGAACGGTTACACCGCGTACACTGCAAAAAATCTAAACCTAGATAGGTCATTTTTTCTTAAAATAAGTGAATTTGTTCTTGGATTGAGAAGGTAAAAGAGGATTTTTGCCAATGCAACAAGACAATTTACACTTAAAATAAGAAAACACAATTGCATTGTCTTATTTCAAGTGGATCGTATCCAATTATCTTATTTTAAGAGTACAAATACTCATTCCATTGGCAAACTACCTCATTTAGAACTTTTTACTTTGTAAAAATGTCTTAAATCAAGTGAATTTACCATTCATTTGAGTAGGATAAGATGATTTGCCAATGGAATTAGCATTTTTAATCTTATAATAAGATAATTAGATGCAAAGTGTCTCACTTACCTCCTCAATTCAAGAAAAAAATGCACTTATTTTAAGAAAAAAGTAATTCTTTAGATTAAAATTTTTTGCACTGTACTAGAACTGAAAGGTAAAAGTATTCCTCGGTCTGGAATCCTCTCATGTTCCACAAAACAAAAACTCTCCATCTATTTGGACTCACAGACTAACAGAACCACTTGTCTTTCTAACAAACCATTTAAATACTAAAGGAAAAGACAAACACGGCTTTCACCGACAGCCCCATACCGAAGTTCTCCTGCTTTATGAACTTCAATCCTGCTGCAACCACAAACTGCATTTTATTTTATTGGACATTTTCAAAGACCGGCACCAGATGTCCCAAAAAACTATGGTTTGACGTTAACCAGCTAGATGAAGATCTTTCTCTCAATTTTGATAAAATCTTTATCAAATAAAGGTGTACATGTTGTTGTTCAGGTGTTTATCGTTCATTAGTTGATTTAAGACAATTTGTGAATAAATATATCATATATATATATATATATATATATATATATATATAAATATATCATATAAGTATTCTTTGTTTAAAAAGCCCTTGAACCGGCTGCTGCTGAATTCTTGTGTAACAGTCAGTTATTTTTTCCCGCCCTTTCGGGATCTCGCGAGATCAACGAAATCACGCGGGATTTCAGAGTAAGTTTTACACAAGAATTCAGCAGCAGCCGGTTCAAGGGCTTTTTAAACAAAGAATACTTATATGATTTTGTACCTGACAATATTTAAATGCATTTTAACTTACATTAACACAATATGAAATACAATAACTTGTATATTTATTCACAAATTGTCTTAAATCTACTAATGAACGATAAACACCTGAACAACAACATGTACAAAAGGAGACCGACATACTGAGGAGTTAATACGATATTCATTTAGCTTTGATGGAGCAGCAACACATCTAAGCATGCAGAGACATGGAGCTGCATTATCGAGCAGATATCTACAGTGGGGCAATAAAGTATTTAGTCAGCCACCAATAGTGCAAGTTCTCCCACTTAAAAAGATGAGAGAGGCCGGTAATTTTCATCATAGATATACCTCAACTATGAGAGACCAAATTAGAAAAAAAAATTCAGAAAATCACATTGTCTGATTTTTAAAGAATTTATTTGCAAAATATGGTGGAAAATAAGTATTTGGTCAGTTACAAACAAGCAAGATTTCTGGCTCTCACAGACCTGTAACTTCTTCTGTAAGAGGCTCCTCTGTCCTCCACTCGTTACCTTCATTAATGGCACCTGTTTGAACCCGTTATCAGTATAAAAGACACCTGTCCACAACCTCAAAAAGTCACACTCTAAACTCCACCATGGCCAAAACTAGAGAGCTGTCAAAGGACACCCGAAACAAAATTATAGACCTGCACCAGGCTGGGAAGTCTGAATCTGCAATAGGTAAACAGCTTGGTGTGAAGAAATCAACTGTGGGATCAATTATTAGAAAATGGAAAACATACAAGACCACTGATAATCTTCCTCGATCTGGGGCTCCACGCAAGATCTCATCCCGTGGGGTCAAAATGATCACAAGAACGGTGAGTAAAAATCCCAGAACCACACGGGGGGACCTAGTGAATGACCTGCAGAGAGCTGGGACCAAAGTAACAAAGGCTACCATCAGTAACACACTACGCCGCCAGGGACTCAAATCCTGCAGTGCCAGACGTGTCCCCCTGCTTAAGCCAGTACATGTCAAGGCCCGTCTCAAGTTTGCTAGAGAGCATTTGGATGATCCAGACGATGACTGGGAGAATATCATATGGTCAGATGAAACCAATATAGAACTTTTTGGTAAAAACTCTACTCGTCGTGTTTGGAGGAGAGAGAATGCTGAGTTGCATCCAAAGAACACCATACCTACAGTGAAGCATGGGGGTGGAAACATCATGCTTTGGGGCTGTTTTTCTGCTAAGGGACCAGGACGACTGATCCGTGTGAAGGAAAGAATGAATGGGGCCATGTATCGTCAAATTTTGAGTGAAAACCTCCTTCCATCAGCAAGGGCATTGAAGATGAAACGTGGCTGGGTCTTTCAGCATGACAATGATCCCAAACACACCGCCCGGGTAACGAAGGAGTGGCTTCATAAGAAGCATTTCAAGGTCCTGGAGTGGCCTAGCCAGTCTCCAGATCTCAACCCCATAGAAAATCTTTGGAGGGAGTTGAAAGTCCGTGTTGCCCAGCGACAGCCCCAGAACATCACTGCTCTAGAGGAGATCTGCATGGAGGAATGGGCCAAAATACCAGCAACAGTGTGTGAAAACCTTGTGAAGACTTACAGAAAACGTTTGATCTCTGTCATTGCCAACAAAGGGTATATAACAAAGTATTGAGATGAACTTTTGTTATTGACCAAATACTTATTTTCCACCATATTTTGCAAATAAGTTCTTTAAAAATCGGACAATGTGATTTTCTGGATTTCTTTTTCTCATTTTGTCTCTCATAGTTGAGGTATATCTATGATGAAAATTACCGGCCTCTCTCATCTTTTTAAGTGAGAGAACTTGCACTATTGGTGGCTGACTAAATACTTTTTTGCCCCACTGTATATGTGGCCATGACTCGGTGAAGGCAGCGGGCAATAACCAGAGAAAATATGGGACTCTGTGCTAAAACTGGATATATGTCCAGATGAAAGTAGAAAACTGGCCCTCTGATGGTGTCAAAGGTGGACATCCTTTTTTTGGGGCACCTCAGTTTCCTTTGCCTTGGCCCTGAAAACACCGGTTGCAACTTTTTAATCTCCGAACCAATCGCACTTTGGGTTCTGGTTGATCTTGTTATCTAAGGAAAACCAGCTGATTGCATCGACTCATTGACTGGAAGGCAATCCCTCACACCAAACATGCTTATAGTGACAGTGGAGAAGAAAAACTCCCTTTTAACAGGAAGAAACCTCCAGCAGAACCAGAACCAGGCTCAGTGTGAGCGGCCAAAAAGTGCCTTAAGATGACATGTGTTGTGATGCTATAGAAATCAGCTGAATTAAATTTAACTGAATTATGGAGTACATTTTTTGTTCCATTTCTGTTAGAAAAAAAAGGAAACATTTTGTAAAGTAAAATCTGGAAAAAAAAAACATAATCCAGAAATGAAACTATGAGAAACATTTTTCTAAAACAAATGGTTTTTAGAGTAAATTTAAATGTTTTTTTTCTTTTTTTTTTTATTTTCATTTTAAAATAAACAAAATCTAATTAAATATTCTATACAGTGATACATATTTCTATTGGTCTGCATGGACGTTAGCAACATGATTTCTATTGGTCAGGAAGCAGAATGTGATCCGTCAAATTAAATTTAAGAAGAATGTGATTTGTAGCGCTCAGTTTGAAAAACAGAAAGAAAAAAAAATTCAAAATATGAAATTAAAAAAAAGTCTGAAAAATATTATGAAAAAATTTTTTGAAAAAGAAGAAATAGATCTATCCACATCTGAGAAATCAGCAAAGTTACTCTACACTGTAAAAAAAAAATCAAAATCTAGATAAGTCTTTTTTTATTTCTTAAAACAAGTGCATTTGTTCATGAATTGAGGAGGTAAAATAAACATTTCGCCAACGGATAAGACAATTTACATTTAAAGTAAGAAAACACAATCCCCTTGTCTTATTTCAAGTGCATTTCATCTAAATATCTTATTTTAAGAGTAAAAATACTCATTCCATTGGCAGATCATCTTATTTACCTACTCAAATTAAGGGTAAATACACTTAATTTAAGAAATTTTTACTTATTTTCAGATCGTTTTTGCAGTGTACACTTCATTTTCTTAGTTTTATAACTAATGGTAACAGTATCAGATTTAACTTTGCATCATCTTGAAAAGCTATTATTTTGGTTTGTGGTGAACAACATCTTGGGGCAGCACCGAGTCCAACAACAAAAAGAAATTAATTATCTGGAGGAAATTAATTATTTTGATGTTTTTTTGTTTGTTTTTTTAAAATACCAACAGGCCACAACGAAAATGAGCTTAAAGGAAACAAAACTAACAAATCTATTATTAAAATGTAAGGAGTAGAAGTAAAAAGTAGTCTAAAAAGGTAATTACTCCATTAAAGTATAGATAAGCAACATTTCTACTTAAGTAAAGTAGCAAAGTATTTGTACTTTGTAACTTGACACCTCTGGTCCCTGACGATAATCCTGTTAGGTAAGGCATGCCTAATAAATGGCCTATCTGCCTGCTGGGAGACCACTTCTGCAAATCTGCATTTGTATAGATATTAGCTTATAGATAGACAGAACATAGACTGTTCAGAAAACAGATTTTATCTTAACACGTGGTCTATAGTCCTGGTTAACACTTGCCTTCTTCTTAGAGGTGGACCAGGGTAGGATGCGCCGACGGCTTCATGACGAGACTCCAGCTGGGTTTCACTTCCATCTCTGCCGCTCAGAAAGTTCCCTTCAGTGTAACCTTCTGCATCGCCCCAGCAACCGTCATACACGCTGGGGCTGCTGGTGCCCCCACCTTCAGCCTCCTCATATCCTGCATCCTTATCATAGCTGCTGTAGAAACGACGGCCTTCAGAAGAATAGGCCTGGAGTTCTTGTAAAGGAGGCGGGGATGTTTTGGGTTTCTGTATAAAACCTGGACATTTATGGAGTTGTTGCAAAGAATTAAATTCAGTTTATTTCTATAACACAAATTCACAACACACTTTACCAGATCATCCAGTCAGATTGATTCAAAGTTTTCTATCTAAGGAAAACCAGCTGATTGCATCGACTCATTGACTCTTCAGCAATCCCTCACACTAAGCATGCTTGTAGCGACAGTGGAGAGGAAAAACTCCTTTTGAACAGGAAGAAACCTCCAGCAGAACCAGGCTCAGTGTGAGCGGCCATCTGCTGAGGCCCACTGGGGTTCAAGGAGAAAGAAGCAGACATAGAAAAAGAAGCATAGATACAAAAGGCAACTGTCAACCAGCTCCACAGGCGGCCCCGTCCAGGAAACACACAGCCAGGCAGACGAGCTCCGAGCCAGCTCCCATGTCAGAGGATGAAGAGAGCACATCCAGTTAGTCCCAGTCAGAGAAACAGGACTACACTGGAAAACAGGCCAAGCTCCAACATCTAGAAACAAAGGTGTTGATGGCAGCAGCACAGCTGATATTTCTCTCCAGGATGGAGTCACAGCCAAACAGGAACAGACCAGATGAAGCTACTATGAGAAAAAGCAGAGAGAGCAGAACGTTAGAGATTGAACTAACAGATTCTGCAGAGTGGGAGAATAGAGATAGAATGAAGCAGAATGATGAAAAAGGGGTCCCTATGTCCTCCAGCAGTCTAAGCCTATAGCAGCAGAACTATAGAGATAGATCAGGATAACCTGAGCCACTCTAACTAGAAGCTTTATCAAAAAGGAAAGTTTTAAGCCTAGCCTTAAAAGTAGACAGGGACTAAAACTGGTAGTTGGTTTCACTCAAAGGCGTAACTTTTGTGGACATGTCCCAACCAATAATCTCCACTTTTTTCCCCTTTCTGCTCATTTACTGTAGACAAAGGTAACAGAGGTTGGGTGCAGCTAAATGTATTAAGAGCATTTTGAATCTGTGTTTTTTTTTCCCTCTCTCCTGCTGCTTCCGTGTCCCGCCTCTCGGTGTGACATCATCAAATCTGTAGCTTTGAGACATCTGATTTGCAGTTGCATTTCACTGCTTAGAGAGTGACTACGTGGTTGAAGGACAGAAACACAGCAGCACTCAGTGAGTATTAACCAGCAGCTACTTTGATGTTTAAGTAAAAGTTAGGAGACGGGTTGGTTAAAATAATTAGAGACGTCACCGAAAAATCTGTTCTTTAGACATACAGAGCTTTTTCAGCTAAAAATGGCAACAGATTGTTTATCCAAGTTAGTAATATAAAGGAAGAAGCTTGAGAAAACAGTTTGTTCTTTTTTACTAGTTAAAAAGCTTGGATTCTCAGAGGAAAATGATTCCCAGTTACAGCTTAAAATTAAAATGTTTTCTTAATGAACAGACAGAATCAGACTGCAGAGCTTCTGAATATCTTAAAATGTTGTTTCTGGCGTCATTATATTAGTAAAGAGGTTCATAAATCTTTTTAAACAGAGAGAAGCAAGAGAGCTGCAGATTTAAATGTGAAACAGATTTACTGGGATATGCAACATGCAATAAAATATATCTCCAAGTTTACCAGAAAGTAAAAAAAAAAATGCAACGTTATAATTAATATAAATATCAGAGTATTATGGTTCTCTTGTGTTCTCAACAATAGGAAAGCATTCAATAAATATATGTTTTAGCTCATTTTTGGAAAATTAGCCTAATGAAAGTGTAACTGTAGGTCCATGAGCCCCCACCCGAGTAACCCCACCAACTTTCATCACAAAGTTAGACCCTTGGTTCCACAGGAGAGGAGCCTGATAACTGAAAGATCTGCCTCCCATTCTACTTTTAGAAGTTCTAGGAACCACTAGTAAACCTGCAGATTGAGAGTGAAGTGCTCTGTTAGGAACATCAGGAACAATCTGAGATCTCTGATATCAGATGGAGCTTGGCCATTTAAGGCTTTATATGTGAGAAGGAGGATTTTAAATTCTATTCTGGATTTAACAGGAAGCCAATGAAGAGAAGCCAGGATAGGAGAGATATGATCTCTCTTTTTAATTTTCATCAGAAAATTAAAGGCACCCACTGCTGACTGCTGGAGGTCGTTAGATATGAGATGTCTGGCAAGTAGTGTTGTGCCGATACTGATACCAGTATCGGGTGGAGCCCCGATCCAGCACTGTTGGGCCAAAGGTTTCTTCAACTATTGTCACCCATTCCAGGTAGGCAATAAAAAAGTTCTACTGGATTCACTTTGTTTTAGTCTTTTTCCTGCTTCAGAAAAGGTAGGCAGCAGCTTGACATGAAGCCATGATGGCAATTATCATACAACCAGAGATGGCTAAAGTACTCACTTTCCTTACTTGAGTAAACGTACAGATACTTTTGTTAAAAAATACTCTGGTAAAAGTGGAAGTACTGATTAAACTTCTTTACTCAAGTAAAAGTAACAAAGTACAGGCTTGTAAATTTACTTAAAGTATAAAAGTAAAAGTAGAAACCACTTTTTTCATGCCGTTGCCTACATTTTAAATGGATGTCTGCCAATAGGACTAGATCTCCGCTGTGTTCATTTTCAATCATCTCGTCGTCCATGCTACTATGCTAACGCCACCACCACCAAGCTGCAATGATTTGCCGCCAATGAATACCGCCGAATCTGTCGATTCATCTTGTAGTGGTGCGACAAATGCAACGTAGATTCCCATCCAGTTAGATTGAATTTGGTATTGATGACGTGAAAAATAATAACGGTAACTCCATTGAAATGATTCAAAACTAAAGTAACGAGACAATTTTTTTAAATGTAAGGAGTAGAAAGTACAGATATTTGTGTAAAAATGTAAGGAGTAGAAGTAAAAAGTCGCCATAAAAATAAGTAGTAAAGTAAAGTAAAAATATCAGAAAAATCTTCTTGAGTACAGTAACGAAGTATTTGTACTTCGTTACTTCCCATCTCTGCATACAACAGCCAATCAGGATTAACGAAATGAGATAAAAGCTTCCGAGGAATATGGCAAGTGTCGCATCCCATCGTGAGACATCTCCCTCATGCTACTCTGAGAACTGGGGTTACGCAAGTAGCCTTTAGTTTTCTGTTGCTGGCATTCATGTAAATATACTGGTGTGATACCTTAATATACATTTCATTGGTTTCTAGTAAACGTCTATTTTGAAGTTATAGATCCCCCATGGAAAAAACTCCACCAACCGCCAGTGGTTGAGAGGTGACATTACTGAAATGTAATACTGATGTTTACGTGAATATAAGTGAAGAACTTCCAAATTCATTAACATGATCAATAACTAGCTAAACTTTAAGGGTTTCTACAACAACTGATGCAAAGCATTTTATTCAAACTAGGTGAAAATGTTTTGAATAATTCAGAGCATACCGTATAAGGCAGAGAGAGATTCGGCCTCCTCTTGTATTTCCGTAGTGGCTGGAATATGAGTTAGCGGTGGCGGTGCCTCCAGCTGCCACCAGCTGCACTCCGGCGCCATTGGTCTTCTGTTAAACACAGTTCAGGGTCATTTCCGAGAAAACCTGGGATTATGTGGGGCAGCCGGATGTACTTACACCTCATGCACGATGGGTCTCTCAAAAAACAGACTGTCCAAGGACAGCGTGCTGTCGTCTGCATGAAACATCACTCCAGATCATGCACACACTGATTCACATGCAAACTGCAGCAGGTTAATCAGGCGACCTGGATTCTGGTGTCTGAGGTCGGGATATAAAAACAAGAGATCATGCAAAGTTTGAATGGCAGAGACTATTTCTGCTATTCTATTCAAACTGAGGCTCATGGACTGATGCAACAAAACACGTTCATTCGGTTGTTCACATTTTTCACAACGGAGTATTAGGGCCAGGCTAGAGATTTTTTTGTTTTATTTTAAATATGAGAACAAAGTCATAATATTACCAGAATGAATTCATAGAATGAGGACAATGAAGTCATCATACCACGACCCGTTTCAGAAAGAAAGTGTCATGATTTTATCCAAAGATCTGACCCACAAGCAGAAAAACCAAACAGGGAGACCAGGGGAAGGTTTAACAGGTTTATTTTGAGTAGGTAGAGAGGAGTCCAGTGCTGCTCTGAACACTGGCGAACCGGGACTGAAAAGTGAAGGGGAGGATTCAGCGGTTAATTCAGGCTCAGTGGGAAATTTGTGTCTTTGATTTGAAAAAAGAAATAAAGGCAACAGGACTCACGTTTCCAGAAAAAGGTGTCTTTCTTTGAATCCAGTCGGTGTGGGTTGTTCCAGTAATAGACTCGCTCGTTGGAGGGCGGACAGGGTTTAACCAGGTAGAGGTGTTTACTTGAGGAACGGACGAGCTGACTGCCACTTAGATTTGCGCTAACGGTTTCTTGTGGAGATGAATCCCTTTCTCAGTGTGAAGCTCAAACAATCCCTTGGGGAAAAGTAGATCCAAACCTCCAGTTTGAATCCTCAGCTCAGTTTGAAGCTCAGATGATCCTTCCAGGGAGAGAAGGTCCAAACATCCAGTTTGCAGGATGACTTCCCAAAACTGGCAAACATTCTGGCGTCGAAGTAGTGCCAGATAGCAGCTTAAGAGGCAAACATCCGCAGGTGTGTGAGAAGGCCAACAAGAACCAGGCGCCACCTGGTGGTGGAGGAAAACAAACAAACAACAAAACCCACACAAACTGGATTCCTAACAGAAAGCTTCCAGCATGCCTTTTTCCATAGTCGTTTGCACAGTCACTTCAAAGTTCTGATCCTGATCATAATTTGATGCTAAAATACTGAATATTTTCTTATTTGTGAAACTCATGCCAAAATATAACTTCACCAGATGCTCGACTTTCCTTATTTTAGGGAGAAGAATGCTTCTTGGAAGACGACATAAAATATGATCTTATTCTCGCAATGTTACAAATTTATTCTCATAATATTAAGATTTTATTCTAGTAATGTTACGACTTTGACGCTGTAATAAAATTGGTTTATCTGAAACTGAATGATTTCTATACATACCTGTAGGAATAGAGATATCCTTCATATTTATTCCAATTCCAATATTGTAGGAGCATAAGTAATGTTAATTCTAGTAATGTTACGACTTTATTCTTGTAATTATACAACTTTATTCTCGTAGTGTTCCAACTCTATTCTCGGAATTTTTTGAGAATTCTCTTTGTGACTTTTTGCTCGTAATTTTACGATTTTATTCTCGCAGTTTTACGACTTTATTCTGGTAATCATACGACTTTATTCTCATAACGTTACGACTTTATTCAGGAAAAAATCTCCAGCCTGGCCCTAATACTCCGTCATAGCTGGTTGATTAAATGACACAGAAAGTTGTATCTCTAACCTTCTTAAGGCAGGCTGCCATATTGGATTTGATGGTAATGGTGGGACCTCTAATTAAGCCCCTTTTTTAATTTCCCAACTAAACACTCGAAAGCTTCAACTTCTTAAAATACGCTCTTTAAACATCAGGAAAAAAATCCATTTTGGGCTGTTTGTTTCGTGACATAAAGCAGCTGAAAACGCTGCGTCAAACTACAGCTTTAATAATAAACTAAAGTGGCTGTATTTGGAAAAGCTTAATATTTGGCAACCAGTCACAAAATGTTTAAGAACTAATGTGATGTGGTTTTTTTATACGGTTGTCAGCTCCAAATAATAAATATAATGCGTTTTAAATATCTAGCAACATAACCATTTTTTAAGGCCATCACGAGGCTCTGCTAGCTAAAGTTAGCTAACAAGCAACTGCTCAGTTATGAAGCTGTAATAAAATTGGTTTATCTGAAACTGAATGAATTTTATACATACCTGTAGGAATAGAGATATTCTTTATATTTATTCCAATATGGTTTGACAGGCCAGGAGCCTAAGTAATGTTTATATAGTAATGTTACGATTTTACTCTTGTAATTTTATGACTATTCCTTTTACGACTTTATTTTCCTAATTGTACAACTTTATTCTCGAAAAACTCTCTAGCCTGGCCCTAATACTCCATCATAGCTGGTTGATTTAATGACAAAGAAATGTTTTTCTCTAACCTTTCTATGGAAGGCCGCCATATTGGATTTGGTAGTAATGGTGGAAACCTCAAATTTTTAAGTCTCTTTTTTTAATTTCCCAACTAAAATACGTTCTTTAAACATCAGGAAAAAATTGCATTTTGGGCTGTTTGTTTCGTGACATAAAACAGCTGAAAAGGCTGCGTTAAACTACAGCTTGATTATAAACTAAAGTGGCTGTATTTGGAAAAGCTTAATTTACAGATAATATATTTAATACGCTTTAAATATCTAGCATTATACTGTTTTTTAAGGCCATCCATCATGGGGCTTTGCTAGCTAAAGTTAGCTAACAAGCAACTGCTCAGTTATGACGCTGTAATAAAATTGGTTTATCTGAAACTGAATGAATTTTATACATACCTGTAGGAATAGAGATATTCTTTATATTTATTCCAATATGGTTTGACAGGCCACGAGCCTAAGTAATGTTTATTCTAGTAATGTTACGACTTTACTCGTAGCTGGTTGATTTAATGACAAAGAAATGTTTTTCTCTAACCTTTCTATGGAAGGCCGCCATATTGGATTTGGTAGTAATGGTGAAAACCTCAAATTTTTAAGTCCCTTTTTTTTTTATTTCCCAACTAAAATACGTTCTTTAAACATTAGGAAAAAAATACATTTTAGGCTGTTTGTTTCGTGACATAAAACAGCTGAAAACGCTGCTTTATTATAAACTAAAGCGGCTGTATTTGGAAAAGCTTAATATTTACAGAGGCAACCAGAACAAATGTGATGGGGTATTTTATATGGTTGTTAACTCCAAATAATACATTTAATACGCTTTAAATATCTAGCATTATCCTGTTTTTTTTAAGGCCATCCATCATGGGGCTCTGCTAGCTTAAATTAGCTAACAAGCAACTGCTCAGTTATGAGCTGTAAGAAAATTGGTTTATCTGAAACTGAATGATTTCTATACATACCTGTAGGAATAGAGATATCCTTCAATATTTTTTCCAATATTGTTTGACAGGACAGGAAGATAAGCATTGACCCCTTCAACCCGCATTCAGTTCAGTTACTGTGGAACAGCTGGAGGCTCATTTATAAGACAGATGCTTTTCACTTTAGATTTTCCCTTCTTTTTTTTAACATAAGGCCCTCTGAGCTAACAGTGAAAGGCTCTTTCTGTTAACTGCTGTCCACAGAAAGCTCGCCACAGAGGGGACAGGACAGGAAAATTACCGGCCACTGAAACAACAAAGGCCAATGAGAAGACAACCTTGGGCAGATGGTGCTAATATTTAAACTCTCTTCTTAATGGAAGATGATTTTTCTGTCTCTGCCTTAATGGCAGCTGTGGACGGGGAAATGTTTGGATCCAGCGGATCTACCACAATCATTAATCTTATTGAATCAAGCGGCGCTTAACCGCCATCACCTGAAAGAAAAGGAAAAAAAATCTGCCACCCAAAAGAGATGGTCATTAACTCAGGCTTTTATGCCTCCTTTCTGGACTCAACCATTCCGCCGTGTTTCAGGGGGGTGGGAATGGCGCCGCCGCGTCACAATACGTGACGAAACGATCCACGACAGTAACTGCAACGAATTAATCTGCCTTGACGTTTTTATACAACGGTCATAAAATCCAACTATATTGGAGAAACAGCTTGTTTCGTAGCGGCGGCCCTGCCTGTATGAGTGGATTCCCTAAGTAAAGAAATGATCCGGCCCACACCAGACCACCACGGAAAATGGCGACTGTGAAATAGATGGAAGACGAAAGTAAGAAATCATTAAATGCAGCGTTTCGGTAGTCTTCAGCTTCCATCCAAGCCGCTCAGAGGTAACGTTTGTTTGCTTATTATCATGTTATTCACCTTTCATTAGCAAGTAGCGAGTGGGTAATAGCCATTAGCCACAGTTTAGCCTAAGGAGTAGGTTTTGGTGTGGATCAGCCTTAATGGAATGGTCTGCAGCTCCTGCAAGCAGCATCCAACAACACAGCGTGACACTACTGTCAAAGAAACGCTCCAACACCGCAACTAAACTGAGTGATTAAAGCTCAGATGGACGCTGTAAGTAGAAGCCTTCAGAGGCGTATGGCAGCTGGCGGTGGAGGCACCATAGTGAACTCCTGTGCTGAAAGTTTCAGCTCTGTTCAGAATGCACCATCAGAAGCTCTGCCATGTCCATCGGTTCGAACATTCAGTACTGCCCGATAAATGTGGGGGAAAAAAACTAAAATCTGCTCCACTGAGATGACACTTATTACCCTTCATGCCACAGACCCCTCACTCCGTCGACCTTGTAGTTTCAGAAACAAATAACCGTTGGAGTTCATTTTGATTTAGCATTTAGCCGATGTGATTATTAGATGATTATTATTCCCCTAATGTAGCCGCACTAGATGTAAAGAGTTTATTTAATAATGGTGATTGCCAGATTTCTGAAGGAGGGGGGGGCTACACCAGTATTTTTATATGAATGCCAACAACAAAAAAACACGGTATAAAAACACTTTATAAAATCAAAATATAATTTTATGTACAGACTTTCTCTTTGTACATAAATGTTGCCCTTCTGAGGCTTTGTGAAGATAAATCTGTGTTTTGCATGGTCCAGTATTGTGTCACAAACCTAAAAAAATAATGGACCAGTTTAGTAATTGATCAGCTTATTTTCTTAATATATAATATCAGTTTGTGCGAATTAACAAACATGTAGAAAAAAGTAGACTATATTCTACTATTTTCCATGTTAATCCCAGATTGTTCATTCTTCTTTGCCTTTTCTGCAAAGTAATTTAAATCAGTCCTAGCTGTCTTTATCCATGCTGGATGTGATCCTGACATTTGATAAACGAGGCAGGGAAAGCAAGATGAAGCCTTAGCCTCGCTGCATGCAGTTAGCCTAGCCTTGGAGCTAAACCAGGGGTTCTTGCATCATGTCTCTCTCTCTCTGTCCAATGCGTCTCCAACTCCCGCTACTCAAGCTTTCAATCACCTGCAAATCCTCTGCGCTGTAGCGTGACGTCGTGAGCAAATATACTTCCCGTATTGCAGAGGAGCTACTGCG
The DNA here is from genome assembly GCA_030533445.1 of Cyprinodon diabolis. Lineage (NCBI taxonomy): Eukaryota > Metazoa > Chordata > Actinopteri > Cyprinodontiformes > Cyprinodontidae > Cyprinodon > Cyprinodon diabolis. The sequence goes on along the minus strand of CM060067.1, from coordinate 1,996,495 downwards.
CATGTACAACTTTTAACGAAAGTCAATGGGCAATGATTTTTGCACCCTAGGGCGAAAATACGTCACCAATTTTAGATACAAAGAATGGAACGACGCTCTACTAGTCACTAAACATTAAATATGTATTTTGCATATCTAAAAAAAACATTTATAAAATATTTTGCCTAAATATAGTAACCCCTTCCTCCTGCCATCTTCCGGCAGTGACGTCACCGTGCAGTAAGCCTAGCGCCATTCTTCCCGCTTTACAAGCAAAATCAATGGGAACTACTAGACAGGCCTAAACATGTATATAAATGTCCTCTTTCTCAGACAATATTGTCCCAAAATTTAGAAAATGTCTGTTTTAAAACAAATCCTGTCTTAAAATCTGTGGAGGTTTTTTTTCCGTTATCTTCTGCAGGCCAGTTAGTTCTACGTCAGCCTGAACACCTAAATTCGTCCAATCATATATCAACGGTCATCTGTCAATCTAATTTTTTCGGTCATAGCATCTTGATTCATATGTCGCAGCTAATATACGCAACGGTTGAAATCAGAATCATTTCCTTTCCCATTGAGTTTTGTCCCAGTGTTCACGGAGATGGACGTCTGTGTCTTCGGCAGGCGTAGAGCTAACAGAACTGGCAGCGTTGCGAGGCAAGGGCTCAAACATGTACGGCTGGAAGCCTTCTACACCAAACCAAGCTTCTGCCGCCCTGGCGTACTCTTCCACAACATCTTCGTCCCCGCTTTCCTCCTCTAAATAAAAAATGGATGAAGGAGGAGACTCATCCACGACCTCCGACACTAAACTCTCCTCCTCTTGCATGTTTCCTCTGTCCATAGCGTTCCTTGACAGCGTCGTTTTTTAAGTCACCAATTTAGTGCTACTTGGTTCCAATGGAATTTCCCATTGGGAACCTGCTAGCATTAAGATGCTAACTGGTTAGCAAGATGGCTCCGAGAATCAGGCCAAATTAAAATTGTTTGAAAACCTCCTGCCACAACAAACCCGCCCCCTTAATAATCGACTAATCACATTCACTTTATTCACTCGTGTAAAGTCGTGCACCACTCGGGAGAATTCGGAATTGCAACGGTTGGAACAGCCGCTTCCCTACGACTTTAACGATTTCCAGAGGACTTCACCATTGAAATTCACCTTTCTGATTCCTATTTCACCTTTCTGATTCCTGATCCTCCACGGACGGGTTCGTCCTTGGATTGCCAACTTGAAGAGGGATGATTGACCATCGAATTTCTGGCCAGAGAAAAAACACATAATATGTAGCCAACATTTGGAAGAAGAATGTTTTCAAGATGACTTGGATAATAGCGCCTTGTGACAAACACCAGATACAGCACTGGGACTTTACGTTTTATTGTTCTGTGCCGGAAATGGGATTTACGGTACTTCCAGGAGCTAACTTTTTCAGTTTTGGATTTAAACAGTTTTATGTTTCCCCTGCGTGTTAAAATTATGGTATATCGGGCTAATCTAAAGAAAGAAACAACTAAACAACTAACGCTACATGGTTGGATCATATTTTGCTGGACTGCTCTGAGCATTTCTGATGATGACGTCACATAAGCAGTTTAACTGAAAATATGTAAAAAGTATCAGAATTTTCTCAGAAAAGTCATAAAACATTTTTAAAAGTGTGTGTTAGCATTCTTTAGTGAGTAAAGGATATAAATAAGTACATTTAGGACCATAATTACATGAATTATGGAAACCCGGATGTATATTTGGTCATGCAAACGAACTGACATTCTGATCGTGCTTCCACGACGGTTCGGGTAGTGACACGCACAACCCTGTGCCTGCTCCCAAGAGGGAACGTCTACTAAACATGTGCGAGAGCGTGCACAAGCCCATTTCTCCTCGTGCACCCTCTGATTAAAAGTTACCTATTACATCGCTCATACAAGCTTACTTGTATGAAGTAGAAGATTTGCAAATTTTTGCAATTAGGTGGACCACTTTTTTGATGATCCACCTGGAAAAATAACATCCTCCCCTATACCTTTTACGTTTGTATTTCGGGCACTTTTTGTTCAGAGTGGTGTTGAGAAATACCCCTTTCCCACTGGCTAAAAACCCGTTTAAACCCGGGAGCAATGGGCTTTTAGTGGCAGTGGGAACAGCTCACTGATGCATGTCTACCCGAGTCAAACGACTCAGCAAGCCACCCCCATTAAAATCTCCTCGGCTCTGATCGGCATGTTGTGGAAACACCAGACCTGGGTCGAGCCGCTAAATTACATGATACCATTGAACGCAACGTACGGACGTCAACTCGCCGCGCCAGTTGTTTCTGATCTAACTAGCAGAAACAACTCTGTTTACATTCGATAAACATGGAGCAGCTCTGGTGAGAGGGATTCATACAGATAATAGAGAGAAACAGTAAAGCACACTGACTACACCCTCGCTTTCTTCCATGTTACTCTCCATTGTTTGCTTTCCTGATTTCTGTCGTACTGCTGTCATCATCAAAGCTAACCCAGCATGATAATGTCAACAGACAAATGGCATGGGGGGGGGCAGAGGCCACACAGCTGCTAGCGAGGGGTTAGACCAGCTTTTATTGACAGTGGAAAAGGAGCCAAATGCTGATTGTTAGCAGAGTGTCTGCAGAAGGGGCGGGTGCACATTTGCGTTAACTGCAACACCCACATAGACGACCTGGTTTCTGAATATAAACCAGCCTTTAGCCTCTGGAAGCTAGCGTCAGCCAGCCATAACCTTTTCCTCCTCATTCATCCTGTCGGTCTTCTCCGATGTAACACTGTCCTATTCCAGGCCAGTAGTTGCCTCCCCGTTTTCAGCATTCTGTTTGGCCAGCGGACTTATCTGATATATGGCTATGCGGCTTAGACCTTCTGCATTTAACCTCTTTAGCTGCCTTTGGTCAGCTGTAACCTCTGTTTCCCCAGTGGGCTTTTCCAATCAGCCGCTGTGCTCCTCTGCTCTCTCTTGCATTCCTCTCATATTAAGGATGGTTATGGGGATGTTTGGATTTCTATAGCCCCATTTACACTACCCTCTGAAAACAGATCCGTGCCGAGCTTGGATCAGTCAACCATGGCAAGCTCAGTTCCTTATGACCATTTACTAACCACACTAGCACAGTTCCTAGCCTCCTAGTGTTGATCTACAGTACCACTGCTCTCTAGAGGTAAACAAGCAAACCAATGGCGGCGCCTGTTACATTCAGGAAGTTATGTTTTTGTTATTGTGATATTTCAGTGTTTGCAGAGAGTCTGGCGAAAAAAGCAGCCTATGGTTAATTTACTTGACAGAGTCGGCTTTTGGGAAGTGGATACAACAAATGATAGTCTAATAGGGCTGGGCGATAATTCAATAACGATATATATCGATCGATAGACGTGCGGCGCAATAGAAAAAAAGAGGGTCGATAAAAGTCGATAAAAAAGGAACGCAGTTTTCCTTCCTTCTCATTGTAGCCTAGCATGTAGGTTTATGCTAGTCACTGCTTCCTCCCAACCAATCACAATCACGGACCCAGGCATGCCGTCACCAAGCGCCGCCCTCTCAAACCACAACACAGAGCACATGAAGATGTCGCAGCAAGGAGAGGCGGAGGAAATTGTTTCAAAGAAGGGTTTTTGTAGTTCGGCAGTCTGGCAGTATTTCGGTCATGGCAAGTCGGACCAAAAACAAACCACAGTCATCTGTAAAATGTGTCGGGAACCAGTGAAAACGAAGTCTGATAACACAACCAACTTTTTTTTTGTCTTTATCATCTCAGTCGCTCACACCCGCAGGAGTACGAGCTGTGTAGGCCCCGGCGCGGCTCTCCTCCGAGGAATCTTCGGAAAATATATATATATTTTCAGTTCTGGGCAGTTTCCCACGTAGTTCTAATAATTGAGATAAAAATGCTGAGGGGCCAGAAACTTCAAAGTAATAACTCAGGTTAAAGCAGGAAACGGGGGCGGCGGGGGGGCATTTATTTATTTGTTATATGTATTTTGGTCACTTTTCTGGTCACTTTAGTTTATTTTTTGTCAGTATTTAATAACATCACTCAGGTCTCTTAAGTTATTTTTCTTTAAAACAATTCTGTTATGGTTAAAAAAGTTGGTTAAATAAAGATTTAATTCAAAGTCTGTGTTTTTTTATTAAAATTAAATCATTTAGCAATATTATAAAAAGTCCAGGCAGAGCTGCACATAAAATATGGTTTCAAATCTTTTCAATAATTATCGATATCGATCAATATGCATTTTTTTTATCGATAAGCTTTTTTTCTATATCGCCAAGCCCTATAGTCTAATCATTCCTGCTTACAGATGCAGGAAACAACGACAGACGTTGAGGCTCATTACACTGCTAAGCAGTATTATCACTGGAAATTGTGTGGCACAGTCAGGAAGCTAGTATTTTTATGAATGTCTGAAGTTTCCTGAGTACTGAGGTGGATGGTAAGGAGATGAAGCGGTCTGCTCATGCGCTCTTTGTCATCCAAGAACCGAGCCAGAACTGAACTGCGCCAAGCCCTACTGATGAACTAGTACCAGTTTGGTGGAGTTCGGTTCAGTTTTTTTCAGTTTTTTGTGCCAGTTACACTCAACAGTTATCCCGGTTACCGTGCTCGGACCGATCTCGGCACGGTTTCAAAAGGGTAGTGGAAATGGGGCTTATGTCGTAACTTTGTAGCGGCCCAGTTTTGGTCACAGTTATGAGTCTGAAGGCTGATTTATACTTTGGCCGCAGACGGTGCTGCAGATAGGAGTCCAGCTTGTTTTGTTTGTATGAACGCAATTGTGGAAAACGACTCATGAAGATGGACCAGCTAGAAGAGCGAGGTGCGCAAGAACGCTGGGACCCTCTTTCCACCTGGATCTCTGCTCTTTTCGTCCTAACGTCCCTCTGTTGTTGGACAAACTCGCCTCCACTTCCTCACGGCCTCGGCCCTATCTAGACCGAGAGCGCATAGCGCAGTCCACGCTCAAAATTCAGCTGTCTGCGTCAAGCTCAGGTCACAAACTGTCTTCAACTCTGACAAACTTTGTTCCGCCAGTGGTGCTCTCTTGCTTCACTCCTCTTTTTCATGCAATCGACAATGTTTCTGTGTGTTGACTGCTCTGTCTGCTTGCAATCCTTTTTTCCTGTGTGCTGGATGTGTTGTTTGCAGTTTTATCACACGTTTTGGCTGTGTTGTTTCTGTGTTAAATGTTTTTTGGCCGAAAAACCCAAAATTTACTTTTGGGTAGTTTTCGGCTAAGAATTGTCAGTGGGCAATTTTTGGTTCATCCCCAATACTGTAAATCTCCAACTTTTAGATAACGTTTGCCCCTGGATTTGACTCTACTGTCAAAATGAAACTTAATTTAGTAAATAAATCTCCTACCTAAGTTCGGAAAGCTTGTTGAACGTTTTATCATAGCTTTGTTTTCTTTCTTTTAACGTGTGCCTTGGTTTAACAATCAACCTGACGTTTAGAAATGTATTTTATCATTGTAACCTAAGTGGTTTTTACCTTTGTCTTTCAGGTCATGGCCATGGAAGTATCATGTCTGACAGGTGTTGATGAAGATGAAAAAGATGCAGAGTCTGAAATCCATTCCTTCATGCTGCTACAACCTGTGAAAATGGCACAGGAATCTTGCACAGATTCTTTTGACGTTTTGTCCAGCCCCGATATGTTGTCTCCAATTGGTTTGGCTAATGGACCTTCTTTGCATCAGGCTACTCAAGCTCATGAACCTAACTGCATTACCTCTGAGAAAGAAGAGGAAAAAAGCATCACCCAACTAAAGACTGTGCAGGAAATAGACAGCCCTGGAATATGGGGGTTTGACACAGAATCAACAGAAAACTCGTTGGACAATTTCAATAGTGCTGGTGACCTTAACTGGGACCCTCACAAAGAGTTTATGCAGTTTCTTTTGGAGAATCACAACGAATCCCCGACAGAGGAACCTAAAGAGGACACTTGTTCTGCCAACAGTCAAAGGAGAAGGAAAAGGAAAATGGATATGGTGGTAATGGTAGATCCTTCGGAAGACCTCTACCCAGATCTAAGCCCTAAGTCCTCTGAGAAATCGTCAGATGCTGAGGGCTTGGTAGACTCCAGTCCCGTTAGAGAAGTCAGTAAACCACAGAAGCTTTCCAAGCCACAGTCATCTGCCACCGAAGTAGTTCCCAAATACCCTAATGGAACCGTAAAGGCCATTAAAGAAGTTCTGTATGAAACACCTGCAAGAAGTTCGTGCGAGATTAACGTAAATGATAAACTTCCAACACTACAAAGGCGGCTGAAGATCATTTCGCATTCACAGCCCAGGCCATCATCTTACTCCTGCCCAAAATGTAAACTCGTGTTCAAGAAGGAACACCGCTTGCTTCATCATATGAAGTCTCACAAAGATCCCCCTAAAGTCTCAACAGAGCCTTTTATATGCAGAGAATGTGGCAAAAGTTTCAAACAAAGTAATGCTCTTATTAACCACATGTCCATCCATCGGGAAAAAATGAGAGTCGCAGAAGAAGTGAAAGACAGGACTGAGAAGAAAAAGAAAGAAGATAAAAACGCAGATAAAAAGTTTTTCTGCCCTCAGTGCCCATTCGGTACAAGCTGCCCAAACTCATTTGTTGCACATGCAAAAACTCACGAAAAAGACAAACGAAAGTACAGATGCGACAAATGCAGTTACAGGACTGTGAATGACCAGGATCTTAGGCGGCATAATGTTATGCATCACACGGTTATTAGAGTTCGAAAAAGAATGCAGAAAGATGACAACGAGGCTTTCCCATGTAACATTTGCTCCTATAAGGCTTTCGGCAAGCATGTATTTGAGAATCACTTACTCCTACGTCATGACATGTCTTTTGAGGAATACACGGCAGCACACAAAGATGAGACAACTGCACAAAAGTCCAAGGAGCGCAAGTCCCCAGTGCGCAAAACTCAGTTTGAAGAGTTTAGGTCAAAAATGTCAGTGCAAAATCAAATCTCCAAAAAAGTGGATTTAACAGAAGATTCTGGTGGGATTTCCGACTTGTTCCAAAATAGCAAGTTTAAGAGAGATCCCAAATCTCAGTTGATGGAATCAAAGCTTGACAAATCTATCAATGTTCTCCTGTCTCGTCAAAACCATAGAAAGAAGGGTGGTGAACAAAAGGAGGAAAGCAATAACTTGAGCACAAATGATCATGATTCCAAAAAGGAAAAAGATGGTTGTGATGAGTCACAAGAATCATCGATCCAGGCCGAAGACTCCTCTGGAACCAGCAATGGCCCCAAGTTGCGCTTGGATCACCCATCGGTCAAAAAGTCTCAGTCTAAACGGAAAATGTCCACTCCATATCGCAACACCTCTGACCAGGACTCTTGTTTCATTTTACCAAAACCGTTACCTAGTCCGAAAAAAGTGAACTCGGAGGATGTGTCAGACCGCGATGAAAATGACATTTTCCCCGTTAAAGACTCCGAAGCCAATGGTAATCATTTTAACGATTTGATGACAAAAGAAAAGAAACACATAATATACACATATAGTAGGAGAATGTCAATGAGGGGAGCTCTTCAGGCATCAAAAAAGCTGTTTGAGAAAATCAAAACCGAAGAAGAGCAGAGTGAGGTTGAAATCAAAGAGGAATGCATTGAAACTGAGGTGTATCAAGAAACATTTGAGTCCCACCAAATCCCTCTGGGAGAATCGCCAACAGACAATTTGTCAGAGCTGGAAATGGACAGCAAGAAGTGTCCGTACTGTCCGGCCATTTTTGAGTCTGGAGTTGGACTGTCCAATCACGTGCGTGGGCATCTTCACAGGGTTAGACTGAGCTATGATTCACAGCACGCCGTGCCTTCACAGGAGGGAGCTTATCGAGATCAGAGACCACGTATGCGACGGAAGAATGCTGCATTACGCCGACTGAAAAAAGGTACTGAAGTTTTTATGCACCTCTTTTCAGAAATGAAAACTGTTTTTACTTTAGGAATATAGAAATGCTAAGTTTATAATTTAAGATATGTATTGCATGTGAAAAAAAATGAATGAAGGCTATTTGAGATTATCTTAACAATTGAAAACTGAACCTAAAAGGCCAAAGCTAATTTCATTTCTTATAAGTTTGATTTCAAATATGACCTTCCAATGTCTACGTTCACAAGTTTGTCGGAGAACAGCGATGTTCCTACAACCAGGGTCTTTTGACTCACTGGCTAAGTGGACCAGAAGAGAAAATTTTTCACCAAAAAAAAAAATAATGAATTGCTATCATATATTTTTAAGGTACATAATATTTCCCCAAGGCATTATGTTAAATGCAAACAAAGTTACAGTAAAAGGTTGTGTAGTTTTATTAAGTAAGGTAGCCCATAAATAAAAGCGTAGCCCTCCTTCCAGTGCCATGGGCAGTGTAAAAACAATATTTTAATATTTGTGTTGATATAGCCATCAGCTGTGAATGCAGTGGCTGTAGCATCGGGTTGTTTCGACTGAGCCTAAGACAGGGACACCCAGGGAATGTGGCATTTTCTGCTTTTGTTCACGGACGCTCTCCAGTTCAATAGACCGATAGCCAGCGACAAATTAATTGTGTCTGTTATCTTTTGCGTATTTGCTGCTCACTAGAGACTGACATTTTTTCGGGAATCCCACGGGTCACGGGATTCCCGTGGGATGAGAGCCAGTATTAGTAACGATCACGTGATTGGGACGGTACAGGATTAAACATTAACAGGAGCAGACGGGAGCGGGAGCAAACCAATAGTAACTAAAAAAAACTAGGATCGATGCCAAAAAAGAAAATAAAATGGAAAGAAAAAAAATCCAGTACTGGCGTCGTCATTTTGCATTTTTTTTCCTTGAAGCCTACACTATAATGCGAGTCAAAAAAACTACAAGACCCAAAAACCAACAGTGCTTCAGCTCTGAGTTTTTCACCCGCGCTCAAAAACAACAAGAAGCGGAGTGGTGCAGGAGCGGCAGTCATTCTGAATGGGAGTGGGAGTAATTTCACCAGGAGTGGGACGGGACAGGATTTAGATTTCTACTCTGGCCCGGGATCGGGACGGGACACAATTTTTTTCTGTGGGAGTGGGACGGGACAGGAGTGAAAATCCACTCCCGTGTCAGTCTCTACTGCACACTGAGCAGCTCATTAGCTTAGCATCTTCATAGATCAGCTATTCTATTATGAAGCACAGTCTTCCTTAAAGCACCATAATTCAATAAACGTTTTCTTCGCTCTTGGGGCTGTAGATCCTCGCTCCCCCTTGTCCTCATTGGCATATGTTTGAGGTTTGTTGCACAAGTTACAGGGTTGGGAATTGATAAGATTTTCACGATTCCGATTCTGTTATTGATTCTGTGAAACAATGAAGTTGGTGAGTGCACTCACCAATTTCGTCTACCATTCGTGTAGCTTTGCCTGGGATATTCTTACCTGGGATATTCTTACCCCATTTACACTACCCTTGAAAAACCGTGCAGAGACCGGTCCGAGCTCAGTAACTGAGATAACTAATCGTGTGTAAATGGAAAGCAAACTGAACTGAACCGAGCTAACTGCAGACCAGTTCCAGAGGTGGGCTCGGCTCGGTTTTTCTCTGGCTCGGTTCTCTGATAACAAGAGCGCATGAGCAGAACGCGTCATCTCCGTCTGGCTGCACATCCCGATTCACACTCCATTCCAGTAGTTGGCGGTAATGCCCCTCCGGAAGTTGCTTGCCAACCAACACAAAACAGAAGAAGAAGAACAACTATAAACAACAATCAAAATCTTCTCCACGCAACATTTTAAATAGTGGCATTTTAAATAATAACACCGAAGTACAATAATATTCAAGTATAACTTTCTGAATGTGACGGTCGCCGCTATTTTGATTTGCTTGATTCCCTCCTTCTTCGTCTTCTTGTGTTTTATGGCGGTTCGCAAACAACTTTTGGTGCATTACCACCACCAACTGCTCGATTTCCTCCTTCAATACTGGCAGTAATACCGCAGATCGTCACTAGGAGGCAAGGAGTCGAGGAACCGAGATAGCGTGATGTGTAAACGGTCGTCAGAACCGAGCCCGGCCTGGTTAACTGATCCGAGCTCGGACCGGTCTCGGCATGGATCGGTTTTTCATGGGTAGTGGGGTATCTATTTATTCCTGCCTCGGCGAAAACAGAAGGCAGTGAACGGGAGCTGCCAGCCTCTGATCCAGCCAGGCTACCCGTCTCCTCACAGTCATCTAAATCTAATGGAGAAGGCATCCGTTTAATGAAAAAGCATTACTGTACAATTTCGGGAAATAAACTCATCTCCTCCTGATTCAAATAAACGAGCGTCACTTTTCTCGCGCTCCCTGAACTGTGGAGCACCTTGGTAGCATGTTTAACATCCCCAAAGAGAGGTAGGAAACTGGTTTATTTTCAGAGATGGCATCTGATTTACTAGGAACCACATTAAGCTCAGCCAGTGACATAAAACTAGCTACTTACCACCAGAGTTTCCTTCCATACTGGTCATAACTTTAGCTTCTGTCCGGAAGCATCGAAAACACGGCATTCGTTAAAATGTATGCCATGTTGTGTGCGCAGGTGTTTCTGCATGTTGAATCTATTTCTTCCCGCAGACGTTTTTGCCACTTTACATCCAAACTTTCGATCGGTTTACCCGATAGGAAGCCAACTTTTTTGTTTTGCTTTTCTAGACTTAAGTCTGGTACTTGCTTACTGAATGCCATGTGCGTAACTTGCATAAAAAACGTGACGTAACTTAGGTAGAAAACGTGATGTAAGTCGTGCTGCCCAGCTAGGGTCTGGTGCTGCCTGGAACCGTTAAAAGAACCGTTAAGCAAGCTGCCAAACTTTGCCACGGAATTGGAACACACGGAACCGGTTCTGAACAGGAACCTGTTTTCGATTCTCATCCCTAACCAGTTAGCTGCTGTGGTTGATGCACAGATCGGAGCAAATTGGACTGACTCTCCATAACATGAAGCTGCAGAGTCTCTCCCTCATTTAAGTTCATGCAGCTCCATGTTGCAATTGATTCTCATAGTGGATCAATACATAAGTCATTTTATACATTCCTAGTATTTAAATCACACATAATGATACTCTTTCTTTCACGTTTATAGTTCAACACAGCCAATGTGGTAACTTCACATCCATTAGCCTATTCATTCAGTTTCCTCGGTTACTGCTATGATTTCTCAATAAATATGTGGAATAAAAAAATCCCAATAATAGGCGGCCTTGAATTGATCTTTTCTTTTGGATCTTATTGTGGTGCATCTCCATCAGCAGCTGCCTTCCTATTGGCTGATCTGCTGTCACACTGCAAGGTCGTCATTCTACATAACAGACAATGTCAGATAATCATCCCTGTTATCTAGAATAGAAATGGAATAGAAAATCCCTTGATTGTTCCACAATGGAGGAATTGTGATGTTACAGCAGCAAATGTGGTCACACAAATGTGGACCTTAAAAGTGTATAAAAATAAAAGAATAAGTGGCAGAGTTAAAAAATAAAATAAAATAAATAAAATACTGTAATGTACAGTGTTTTTACAAAATAAATGCTGTCATCTGAAGAATAGATAATTAATATATAGCTGTGGACATTTAAACAGTAATGGGTATGTAAAAAATGGCAGCAATACCAGAGATGTGCAAGATGGCAGCAGCATGTTATCAAAGAGAGGAAGAAAGAAACTTTTCAAAAATCAGCATGAATGTAACAGCTAAAGCTGATCATACGCTGTGCGATATTTTCAATCGTTGCACTCAGGGTTTCCCTATGGCCGTTAAAAACGTGGCCATTACGTTTATTAAATGTGATTATCGTGGCATCTAAGATGTTGTTTTTTATTGTTTGTAAAAACAATTTGATTAGATATATTATATCAGGTATAACTGGTTCTGCATGTTTCACGGAACTGCTTCCGGTTGATCGTAAAGCCGTATGTTTGGAAAAGAAGCTCGACGCGGCGGAAAAGCTAGAGAATGGGAAATGAAAATTTCAACAGAAGTGGCTGTAAAACGAGGAATTCGGGACGTGGCTGCAGCCTGTCGATGGTAAAGAGGTTTATGAGTTCTCAGTTCACGATGTTTGTTCTCACACTGTGCGACCCGACGCTCTGATGCGATCTACCTGCTCACACTGTACGTCTAAAAACCAGGTAGGACTCAGCTCCGCAGTGATATGGCGCTACTCGGACTAGAGTGAAACGCGCTGCCTTGGCAATTTTGTGCTGAAATCCCTAAAAAGAAAAAGGCGACGACGTATTTGGACAAAGACATGGCTGAGCAAACGTGGCTACTACGGTCTGTTAGTTTGACAGAAAGAACTCCATTTCACTTATTGCACCCCCGCCATGCTGCTGGGTTTACATCTAAGAGGAAGAAGAAGAAGATTCCTTGTTTGCCCACTGAGCGATTTGCCCACAACCACCTTACGACAGCCGACTGAATTTCAAACATGTTTGATTTTCTCCGTATCGTCTCTCATTACCCCCATGTACACTGCAACACACACTATCAGACTGAAAGTCGGCCCGATCGAAAAATTCTTGCACAACTGAGGAATCGGACCAAATAAGGCAAAAAATCGTACCGTGTATGCCCAGCTTTATTGAGGTTGTTGGGAACAGTGATGGTTATAAAGTCTTACATCTGATGGGAGGACGATGATAAAAATGGCCATCTTAGAGGCCGCCTCACGGTACGATCTGAGACAACAGATTTTGCTACGATACTCCAATTACCCTCATCTTTCCTTGGCGATGATCAATAATAGCACAGCATCTACTCGATGCGAGACGTTAAGTGATCCAGCTAGCTGAACGATTTGGCCAAAAGTCAAATTGCCATTATTTTTAACCAGGTAGCCCCGGCTAACGTTAGCCCTGGCTGCCGCAGACTTGCTAACGTTAGCCCTGGCTGCTGTAGACTTGCTAACGTTAGCCCTGGCTGCCACAGACATGCTAACGTTAGCCCTGGCTGCCACAGACATGCTAACGTTAGCCCTGGCTGCCGCAGACATGCTAACGTTAGTCCAGGCTGCCGCAAACATGCTATTGATAGCCCTGGCTGCCGCAGACATGCTAACGTTAGCCCTGGCTGGCGCAGACTTGCTAACGTTAGCCCTGGCTGCCGCAGACATGCTACCGTTAGCCCGTGCTGCCGCAGACAGGCTAATGTTAGCCCTGGCTGCCGCAGACTTGCTAACGTTAGCCCTGGCTGCCGCAGATGGGCTAACGTAATCAAGTCTGCATCTAACGTTAGCAATGGCTATGCTGGAATAAATTTGTACTGCTACCTTTTGAAGCAACAGTTTTTGTGGCACGTTTTACAAATTAGCACCTTTTGTTCGACGTCCTCGGTGTGAAATTGAAACCGCCGCCGTATATCGCTCAGCTTAACCACCTGCTGTGGCCATATTTTGTTTGCCGGTTGCTGTAGTGCCGCGCAGAACATAATCCTGTTTGGAGGAGGGGATAATAATGCATTCAAAGTGTGTGGGAAAAATAAACTCTGTGATATAGATGCCGACGGCTCAACGTCCGCATGCAAATTTGTACTTGATGGCTGCGTTAGATTTGTGCGTTGGAAAACTCGAGATACACAGAGTACATTCCATATATTGCCCACCCGTACTGGCTTTCCCAGTTGTTTTTCTTTTTTTCAAAAAACTTCCGGAAAATCTGGTATATATTTTTGTTTTAAATGTACTATTGACCCTGCTTTTATCTTGTCTCTTTGTCAAAAAAATACATTTATTTATTTTTTTGGTCTAATTACATTTTATTCTGTTGGTTCAATGTTTTTACAGTTGTGTTCGAAATAATAGCAGTGCCTTTAGAAAAATGAGTAAATGTCTAAATTCTTCAAAGAAATTGTACTTTAAAGAACACAGATACATTGGGGACACAGTACATTCTATTCCAAAGCAAAACAATTGCGCAAAGTCATCAAAACTTAAATAATAATAATAATATTTCAAATAAAGTAAGAAATGGCATGTTCAAAAGAATAGCAGTGTTGCCATCTTTCCTTGGAAACTCAAAAATGTACTGTACAAACAAAGAAATTCTTGATAAGTGAACCTAGCTGAGTATCCTAAACTAATATTTTGTTGCAAAACCACGGTTTCTGATGACTGCTTCACATCTGTGGTGCATGGAGTCAACCAACTTCTGGCATCGTTCCACAGGTATTGCAGCCCAGGATAATTGCACTGTATTCCACAATTCCTCAGCGTTTCTTGGTTTTGCCTCATGCACTGCACTTTTTATGTCAGCCCACAAGTTTTCAATGGGATTAAGGTCCGGGGATTGTGCTGGCCACTCCATCAGTTGAATCTTGTTCATCTGGAACCATGCTTTTGCTCGCTTGCTGGTGTGTTTGGGGTCATTATCCTGTTGAAAGGTCCACCTCAAAGGCATTTCCTCCTCAGCATATGGCAGCATGACCTCTTCCAGGATCCTGATGTACTGGAACTGATCCATGATCCCTTGTATGCGGTGAATCGGACCAACACCATAGTATGAAAAACATCCCCATATCATGATGCTTGCACCACCATGCTTAATGGTCTTCAGTGAGTACTGTGGCTTGAATTCTGTGTTTGCAGGGCGTCTGACATACTGCCTGTGACCCTTAGACCCAAAAAGAACAATCTTGCTTTCATCTGTCCACAAGATATTATGCCATTTCTTTTCAGGCCAGTCAATGTGCTCTTTGGCAAATTGTAAACGCTTCTGCACATGTCTTTTTCTCAGCAGTGGGACTTTGCGGGGGCTTCTTGCTGGAAGGTTAACCTCAGTAAGACGTCTTCTGATTGTCACAGTACTCACTGTCAACTGAAGGTCTTGCTTGATCCTCTTGGATCCCATCATTGGCTGAGTCTTCGCCAGTTTGGCTATTCTTCTGTCCATTCGAGGGGTTGTCTTTCTTTTTCTTCCTCGTTTTTCAGTTTTTTGCTCCCATTTCAGGGCATTTGAGATCATTTTAGCTGAACAGCCAATGATTTTCTGCACCTCTTTGTATGTTTTCCCTTCTTTAATCAATTTTTTTATTAGGAAACGCTCATCTTCAGAACAGTGTCTTGAACGACCCATTTTCCTTGTTTTTTCAGGACAAATGCACAGCCAGCATGCCAGTTGTCTTGATCCTTAAATACGGATCACCTGTTAACACCCTTTTTTCCCAGAATACCCTCCCTAATTGATGCCCTCTCTAATTGAACTCACCACTGCTATTTTTTTGAACACACCCTTTTCAGTTAATCATTCAATTTCACAGAATCCACAGTATGCATGGCTGTCCTGTTGGGTTTGTTGGTTTTCTATACCTTTATTTTACCCCCCAGAAACTTATCTGGGGTATAGAGTTTGAAATGTTAATAAAACAAGTGATTTTCTTGCTGCTGTTGAGGCACTGCTATTATTTCGAACACAACTGTATGTTGAATGTGTCGGTAGTCACAGCAGATTTTTTACAGACGTCTAAGAAGTAGATGTGCCCTTATTGTAGAGATAATGTTATTATTCTTACTTTGTTTTTTTTCCTCACCCCCCCCCCCCCCCCGCCCCAACAGCACTACAGGAAGACTCCGACTCTGAAACTGTGAGGACCGTTCACTCCTGTCCTTTATGTGGGGATTCATTTGACAACAGGACTGGGCAATCCAACCACATACGGGGTCACCTGAAAAAGCTTGGGAGAAACTTTTCCACAAAGACTAAATCCCCAATCATTTTACTTCGTGAGCTGATGCGCGACAAGAAGGAGTGCCAGCGGGCCTTGCAGATCCTTGGAAAAAGAAGGAATAATTTCCGATATGGTGCTTTGCCAAAGTTCCCCGTCATCAGTCGTTTCACTTCGTCTCAGATGGGATTCCCAAAAAGTCAATCGGTTTCAAACCTTTGCACTGATGCCAAACCACTGATTTCCTCCTGTTCTTTAGAAGAAAGCAAATCTGAAAACGGGCAGCCGGAAAAGTTGGAAGTTAAAAATTCCGTTTCTGGTACAACTGCCCTGATAGGGATCCTGAAAAAGAGGAAGTGTCAGGAAGATGCAAAACAAAAGGGATCCTCTCAGGTGTCAAGAAATGGTTTACCAGTTTCTTCCAATACTGAAGAAGGTTCAGGATCAAAAGACGTATCTTCACTGCCAAACCCGCTACCTGGTGGTAAGTAACTTAGACAGAATAAAAGAGTTGGAGAGACAATGAACCCTTTCCCTTTCACAGCTTATCATTACACTGGAATATTTTAAGGAGGCTGTCATCGGCATAAAGGAGTAGAATGGATTCAAAATATCTTTTTATTGATTTCGCTCAACAGAAATATCTTATATTTCCTTCATTTGAAAGTGACATGCAGATTAAAATACACTAGTATGAGGGTTATTCAGGTCAAAAGGTAACATTTTTCAAGCTTAACAGTTACCACTATTAAAGTAATGCGGTATATCTGCTTTCTGGGCAAAAAAGATCAGTTATGTTAAAGTATCATCTCCATAAAAGAGAAGATTTGGTTTTACAACAGCCTGATAGGGCATTTACTCAAAGTAGGGTGAAAATAGGATAAATTAGAAAGGAAAATCCTCCATATTTAATTCAATCTTTGTACTAAAATATTCTTTCTGTCATGATTTGTGGACATTAAGATCTAAACAGAAGGCCATCTCCTGGTCAGACGCTGTAATTCAGTGAAAGGGTGGAGTCAGGCCCCGTCCACACGAAGTCAAACCCTGGCCTACACGCACAAATTTTTCACCAAACCGGCCTCTCATCCATACGAAGCCGGCGTTTCGGGGGTCTGTAAACAATCTTTTTTTTATTAAGCCTTCAGAGTGGGAAGATTTTGAAACGCAGTTTTCGCGTTTCCATCTTTAAGCTCTAACCGCATTTTTTTTCTTACACGCATGCGTCATAGCGCGCCTCTAAACACGCATGCGCGACACAGTATCACAGCAACAATGGCGCCGTACTGTGTTGAATGGTTGCTGCTCATGCTACTCACCCTGCTGTCGGGCTTCTTCTTCTGGAATATCTCCAGGAAGAACAGAGCAATATCGACCACATAGTTCAGCACCTGAATCTGACTGAACCACGAAAATGGACGCGCAGGGCAACCATGTATAAATATTAGTGTGCATGCCCAACATTTTGTCGCCTATTTTTGCTTTGGCACCACAGCGCCACTTACAGGCCTGGCATACATTTTGAAGCGTTTTCATGCATTCGTGTGGACGATGACATTTATTTTACGTCTCCGTCTTTACGACAAACGTTCTGGAAAATATTAGCGTTTCGTGTTCGTTTTGACTTCGTGTGGACGGGGCCTCAGAGTAAAAGAAAATATGCACGCCCAGGAGTGTGAGGGGACTGGCTTCCATTCGGCTGGCGTTCGACTGGGGGTGGGGGGTTTGAATGGCTGTTAATGTAACTAAAAAAAAAAGAATAAAAAAGGAGCCTGAACAGTGAACCCTGAAACAAAGTAACATATTGGACAAACCAATAAAAACAAGTTTAAATATTCATTTAGGCTTATAATAATGTTGCACAGTGAAAGCATTCCATCCTTAAAATAATATAGTGTTTTGGTTAAATCTACTTTTGTGAACATTTTAACTGCATTCATGGTTATAAACGGGTAGGTAGGTGATAGGCTATGGTTTTTAGCAAAGATTATTCATTATGAAACACATATTGAAAAATAAAGATGTTAATTATGCCCAGCAAACTGAGCTGAGCTGTTAATAACGAGCGGCTGCCCATTAATGGCTATGCTGGTTGCTGAGGGACCAGTGGAAGAAGTTAGAGGGGTTTAAGCTTTAATGTATTTAATGTAAGGGAATATCTACCAGGTTCTTAAAGGAACGTTAAGAAAAGATTTAGCAGATGTGTTTGAAAAATGATCCTGAATCCAGCTGCTTGATTTAGAATTACCAGATGAAATAAACTTGGAGTCAAAGACAATAACAATTTCATTGTTAAAGATACTGTTTGCACAAACACACATACATATATACATGTATATATGTATGTAGGTAAAAACGAACCCCTTCTGGCTTAATTTTTTGACTGGAGTAGGCTTGAAGAACCAGTGAGAATTTGCATTTTTCAAAGTAATATTGAGGAGTTTTTGTTAAGTGTTAAGAATCCTGATTTTGTATTTTCTTTGATGCTAGAAGTTTTCTTGAAAACAAAATCTGAATATAAAGCATTTATCTGCATAAAGGAATAGAATGTATGGAAGAAGATTAGGGCCATCGGGGGAAAAACAAAGGTAACCGATTATTTTATTTGAGTTTAATATGGGAACAAATATTTCTCATATTAAATGCATATAGAATTAAACCATCTGTTCTTTTTTTTTCCAGTGGCCCTATTCCTAAAAAAAAAAAATATGAATTTGTAGATTAAAGTAAATTCTGAGATTAAAATCAGAATTCTTAGGGAAAAAGCCTGAGCTCTGAGATTAAAGTCACTTTTCCCCTCATATTAAACTCAAACAACATAAAAAAATCTATTAACTTTTTTTTTTTTTCCAGTGGCGCTAATCCTCTTCCCTAGGAATGGGATGTTTAACGATCTACTGAAATGTTGAACGATCCTTTGCTTTTTTTCTGCATCTATTTATTTTTTTTTTTACAGAAAAGGGTGAATTCAACAGGAAAGTTTGCATCCACTGTAACGCAACTTTCCACAGTGGAGTTAGCCTGTCCAATCACCTTCGGGCTTTTGCTAAGAGACAACAGATTGCCTTACTCGAAGGGACCAGTAAGTTCTGTTTCCATTCTTTCCTCATTAGCTCAGCAGACAACCAGACATTTTTACAAACTGGATGTTCTTCTAAGTGCATCATCTCAGCTGCCCTCTGTGTTTACTGAACAATATAGTAAAGAGTCACATTTATACGGCTCAGTTTCAACGTAAGAAACAGAAAATACTATTTAAAAACCCTGAAACATTAATACTGCAGTTTAATGGCTATTTTAAGCTGCTTTGCAAACAGACTCTCAAATTCGATGCGATTAAGTTTCAGAGTCCTGAGAACCTTTTCCTTCAGTTTTTATACAGGGAGGGTCGGCGCTAGGCTACCATTAGCATTATCACAATTCTAATGTGAAGTTTTCCCAGAGCGGGAATTTTAGAAGAAGCAAAATGTGAGGCTGGAAGTTGGGTGACAGTCGGCTTTCGACTGGGAAAGACGCAACATCTGCTAGTTAGCTGGCTAAGCTAGCTGCTACATGAGGCAAAGATTCACACTTTTTACTGGGAATGATTCCATTTCTTGCTTTTGTTAAGCTCACTTCAACTCTGCCGCCATCTGACGGTTTGGAAATAATCATCCAGCCTGTCAGCAAATAGCAATTAGCCATTAAGCTAACTGCTAGGCTAAATCAACATCTAACCAGTCAGTTTTTTTATTTTTCCCAAAACTTCATCCAAACCACTGCGGCTGTAAGATTAGCCTCCAGTTAAACCACAGTGTGAGTTAGCGTTCCCATGGCGTCACCATCAGTTAGCGTCACAATTAGGGCTGAATCAATTAATCGGATTAATTGATTATTAAAAATAATCATTAACTTATGTAGTAATCGAATAATCATTGACTGGAGTATAGTGACTGTAAAACCTGCCTTTAGCTGACAGAGCGACACAATTAGAGCAGGAATTATATCAAAATGGCAAAATATATATAAACATTTTGTAATTAAGATTAAAAAAAACTTTTTTGTCTGTCAATCTGCTGTATCCAGATCTCCTCCAGTGGAAAATTTTTAGTTTTACCTGGTTTCATAAAAAACAAAAAAGAGAAACCTTTGGCTGTCGGATTATTATTCGATTAATCGCAAAAATAATCAACAGATTAATAAATTTACTAAATGATCATTAGTTGCAGCTCTAGTGACAATACAGCCTCTGCACTCTGACCAGATACAAGAACATGAAATAAAAACAGACAGAAATAAAAATGTATTTATAAAATAAAAAGGCTGGAAATACATAATAGTAGCTTTACATGATTAAAGTGTCATAAAAAAACACTAATAAGAAATAAATAAACCCAGGAGAAAAAAAACCCAAATAAATCTTAACGTAAACAATGATTAATGGATAAATAAGCAAAGAAATATTATATATGTTGTATCTTTTTTATGGGGACATTATTTTATTTCATGTAATATTTATTAATAACAGTATTTATTTGAAATAAAACAGCTTTCCATGTATAAAGTTGTTTATACCAGTAATGAAGAGGAGCACATATATAACCTGAACATTTTTACCCGGCTGGATTAGACCAGAGGAGGAGGAGGAAACCATCTAGATAGATAAATAAAACAGATTGTAGCTTAAATTGTAAACTAATCAAACGTATCCATGGAAACCTCCCATAAAATAAAACACAGACTGAGATCAAACTGTTATGTTTTTGTCATATTTGTGGAGAATTCTGTAAAAAAAACAAGCAGGAGAGTTAGATGGTGAAACCAGGAGGAACAAACGGACCAAAGGAAATCTAGAATGTAAGCTCTATAACCTTCATATTTATTGTTTATGTCCTGAATCTCTCTCTCTGTGTGGTGGCTCTAGAAGCTCTGATTCTAGACCCGCTCAGTGTAAATAAATGAACTTTTAAATTATGCCTGAGCTGCATCTTTATTAACTGGTTGCTCTCTCTAGTTCCCTGAAGAACTTTTTCACTCTACTGCAGTAAAAGCATATCTAGATATTGTATCTCTCTGACGCCTGTTTTGTCGTTGGGTGTTAATCAGCGTCCGAATCAACGGTTAGAGGCACCGCACAGATTTAACGGAGGACGGACCTTCTGATGATTGAAAGCTTTCTGGTGCTGCTTTGTTCTGCAGACAGATGATCAAACTTTCATTTTGTGCTGCAAACCGTGTATTTATCCGCAGCGGCGTACAGATGAGTGAGTCACGCCACTCACCTTCCTGGATCGCGGCCGCCGCAAGACCATCAATCAACTCAGAGCTGAGAATATCCAGACAGAGATGTCTGACAATGAATGTTTGCCTGAGAAAGCATGGATGTACTGTATGTATGGAGGCCCAGGAGGGCCAGCGGAAAAGAAATACGTCTGAATCATGGATTTAGAAATCCAATTTGGAAAGACTCGTTTTTTTTATTGCACATTATAAATAAAATTAATCACATTAATCCATTATTAAATCCTTCAATGTGAGGATTATCCAATCCTATTTCTAAATGGAGTAAAAAAAAAAAAAAAAAAAGTTAATTTCCCATTTAACTTTGCATTTTCTCAAATCCTTTTTTATTAGTTAACCTTCTCTCTGGAGCTTATTAACAGTTTAGCTGCTGTTTTTTAATCAATGGTTTAGTTTCAAATTATTAATGATTTAGCATCATACTGTTAGCAGTTTAGCTACAGCGTATAAACATTTTATAACCTGCTTATTAATGGTTTAGTAAAAATTTATTAACTTTTTAGTTTCAGCTCATTAACACAGCTTTTAAACAGTTTAGTAACATTTTAGTAACAGTTTAGTAACGGTTTAGTAACATTTTAGTAACATTTTAGTAACAGTTTAGTAATAGTTTAGTAACAGTTTAGTAACATTTTATTAACGGTTTAGTAACAGTTTAGTAACAATTTATTAACAGCATATTAAAGTTTTCCTAAATGGAAAAGGGAAAAAAGTAAAGACGTAAACAAAACCATGAAAGCGCAAAAAGAATTTAAAAATGGGATTTGAAAATACATTTTCAAACTGCCGTGTGCAATGTTTGAATAAATATAAATTACAATATTGCTTTAATAATTTTCATTTAAATGTGCAATTATGAAAGTCCTTTTAAAATGAGATTTCTAAATCCACCATTTGAACGTTAAAACTTGAAATCCTTTTTTTCCTCTGCCTCTCCTGGTCTTCTATAAAACTGAACCACATTCCAGTGATTATTACGGCGTTCTGGTGGAGCGAGGCTGAGCCCGATCGTCCCTCTGTGAGTCTAACTGCCGTTTTCATCTTCCAGCCATTCAATGCAAAGCAGTGAGGACGCGTTCGAGGCCCGGTTTGAAGAAGAAGACACTGCCGTTAGCCCAGAGTCCAGAGGAAATGTACAGACTCACCTGCAGGCACGTTTAACACGCAACTCTCACTCTGCTCTTCAGCTGCTTTAGTTCTGGGGGAAGAAAAACTCACTTCCTTATTTTCTCTTCAAAGGTTCTGTGACCTCGTCTTCCAGGGTCCGCTGTCTGTCCAGGAGGACTGGATCAAACATTTACAGAGACACATTATGAACACTGGGGTCCCCAACAGTGGGCTCGGCATGGCCGAAGTCACCTTGTTATCCGAAAACGCTCCGATCCTCAAGACGGATCAAGACAGCTCCTTGTCGACCGCACACGCCGCCTCCTGAGGCCACAGGGGACCCTTTTCTAGATTTCACTAGATTGTATGTACGTGTACATTGGATGTTTGTTCACTTTTGTTTTTAAAGTTAATGAAATCACGGCCAAGAGGACAACGCAGCCCGATGCGTCACGCATCGCGCCCGTCGGAGCATTTGGACGGCTGAGAAAACTTATTTTGGAATATTGTTACCTTTTGTCTCTTTTTACATGGTCCAATTTGAAGGAATTTAATTCCCAAAATGGATAAACTCTTTGTTATTTTATGCAGTAATGTAGTGTTGGATCCATTTCTTAAGAAGACAACTTATACCTCAGATTTTTTCATGGTTTTAGTCTGTTTTAGTCCAGACCTGAACGCAGCTCCACCGCTCTGGATCAACACTAGAAACGTTTCCTTTCAGTCGCAAAAACCACCCAGTCAACCCGCTCCTATTAGGCCAGAGTTAAAGCCACAAATAACTTTTTTTTTAACTCCTTGTGCAAAAAAAGATAATAAAAAAATATGATCTGCTATCTTTTTTTTATACCATAAAGCATTTTATAAAATGTCAGTAAATGCATCATTTTAAACTACAGTCGGATCTGAACGTAGGTAAGGAAAAATAAAAGCGCACAACCCACGCTGATCATGCCCTTCTTTCATGTTACCTATATTTAATGTTTCAATATACTGTTTTGAAATAATTTAATTTGAAATGTACTATATCACACAGAAACAATGCGTAAACATTTGTGTTGTTCTAAATAAAAAAAAAACTGAAAAACAAACCACATTTTGTTCTAGTTTTTTTTTCATTTAAGATTAAACTAAAGATGCAGCAGCAGCAGTTTGTTTTTTTCTTTAGCCAATTAGATTTCTTTAAAAGATATTTGCAGATTTATTTTATTTACACTGTCAGGTGTTACATATGGAGGACCAGGAGAGTCATTTGAAAAGAAAACCAGACATTTCCACTAGGGATGCAAGATATAATCGGCCCCCTATCGGTATCGGCCTTAAAACTGAATATCGGACATCGGCCACCCCACCGATTTTTAACCCGATATTTGATCAGCTTCTGAGTTTCTAAAGTCTAAAAAAAAATAAAATACTACTTCTTCTTCTTCCTCAAAAACTTCTTTTTTACAGACTTAAAAACTTCTAAAGACGAAGGAAAAAATATTGATACATTAAAATATCCCAATATCTTCATATGCTGATATATTGCCATTTAAAAACACCATATCAATCTCTTTTACTAATGAAATATTGCTATATGTCATCGTTATGCTACGAAATCCCCTGAAAATTCACCAAATTTTGCCATATTTTTATATGTTGATTTATTGACGCGGTATCGATCTATTTTACTAACAAAATCTCACAAGAATTTGCTAAATATCACGAGAGTTTGTAACAGAACGATGAAATTTCACGAGATTTTGAAAGTAACATAGATCAATATTTTGTAGATGTTGGAGATCGGCCTGTTTTCCAGTGTAGTCCTGTTTCTCTGACTGTGACTAACTGGATGTGCTCTCTTCATCCTCTGACATGGGAGCTGCCTTGGAGCTCGTCTGCCTGGCTGTGTTTCCTGGACGGGGCCGCCTGTGGAGCTGGTTGACAGTTGCCTTTTGTATCTATGCTTCTTTTTCTATGTCTGCTTCTGTCTCCTTGAACCCCAGTCGGCCTCAGCAGATGGCCGCTCACACTGAGCCTGGTTCTGCTGGAGGTTTCTTCCTGTTAAAAGGGAGTTTTTCCTCTCCACTGTCGCTACAAGCATGCTTAGTGTGAGGGATTGCTGAAGAGTCAATGAGTCGATGCAATCAACTGGTTTTCCTTAGATAGAAAACTTTGTATCAATTTGACTGTATGATCTGGTTGAACTGTAAAGTTCCTTGAGATGACGTGTTGTGAATTTGGCGCTATATAAATAAACTGAATTGAATTGAAATCAATACCGCGTTTTTAAAAATCAATTTGATATCAGCATATGAAAATATATTTGAGTATATTATTTTTCAAAGTGTCAGAAATGGATAACAAAACTGCTATTTTCAATGACTACTTATTTTTGTCCAGCTTTAACATCGGTATCGATATCGGTTATCGGCTACATGAGTTTTAAAATATCGGATATCGGCCAAAATCCCAATATCGTGCATCCCTAGTTAAACATTTAAATAAATTTGAAATCCAAACTGAAAAGTAGAGACGGGTCCAGTAACCCCGATGCGTCGGTTAATGCATCGAGCCCTAAAACACTGCATCGGTGCACGCTTAAAGACATTCATGTGACCGATACTGGGTTGTTTCTAACTTTCTGACTAAACTGTGTTTAAAATCTGTCAACATGATGCATTTCCCACAAAAATGTCTAATCTTTTTCGGTTTATCATTAAAATTAGGAATAGGAACGTTTCAGCCGTTTGCGTTTTTATTTTTATTTTCTCGTGTCGTACTTTTCCTCTCAGTTATAACTCAGCTTATCTGAATTAACCCTATAATGACAAATGTATCGTATTTGATACATACGGTTTCTGAAATGTTTTGCGTCTGACACCTTTTGCATAATTTAATGGTAAAAACTTTGCTCAAAATCCTATTGTACACAATCAGATGTACCTGATAACAGCCACTAGAAGACTACACAAAAAATAACCTTGACTTATCGCATAGTAATAAATTATTAATATCAAAAATGTATTTCTGTTTTTTCTTTTTACATATTTTGTTAAAAGGGCAAATAAGGAATTCAAACAAAAAAAAAGTAATGTTCTGTTTTGTTTTATTCTTGGATCGGGCTTTAAAGGGTTATGGTTAATTTCAAATTGACTCTTAGTTTAGCTCTTGCTTTTACTGTACTTATTGATTTTAAAATATGATTTAAACCCTAGTCCACAAGCATGCTCTGTCACATTTTCCCCTAAATTTTCATGTTATGTGTTTAAATTATTTATTGGCTGCATCTAGAAATATCAAAAATATTTTCAATTTAAAAATAGTGATAAAATAATACAATATAACCTACAGTAACTTAAATCAGGGGTCTTAAACGTTTTCCAGGCCAAGGACCCCAAACTGATGGTCAGATGGAGCGGGGACCCCCTAATTATATATATTGTATGAAATAGTGTTCTATCAAACTGCTCCTATAGTCACTCTATTACAGATGAGTAATGTAACTAAAGTAATCCCTCCCTGCGATTATTAAAGTATTTCTGATTCCTGGTTGATGGGACAGGTGTTGTGAATGAAACGGTGCCCAGCTTAAAAGAGCTCCTGTGTGTTGCTAAATTTGTGCATTGAT
The DNA here is from genome assembly GCA_030533445.1 of Cyprinodon diabolis. Lineage (NCBI taxonomy): Eukaryota > Metazoa > Chordata > Actinopteri > Cyprinodontiformes > Cyprinodontidae > Cyprinodon > Cyprinodon diabolis. The sequence goes on along the minus strand of CM060067.1, from coordinate 1,970,824 downwards.
CATGATCTAGACAGGGGCCAACGGGGGCCAGTGCCCCTGTAGATCTGGCCCTGGCTCCTGTACTGAAGACATAATACTCAAAGAAAATCTAATGATGATCTGCGCTGGAACAGACATGGTTACTGATAGCTCCTTTGGATCTATTTCATTTTTTTCCTTTATAAATTCTGTTTTACTAATTATTTAAAAACCATAAGGTGATAGCTTCTGTGGGATTGAGATAGGGTCCCAGTTTCCATCTGCTAAATGTTTTTTTCAAAACAAATTGCTCTAATTTTTACGGCTGAATTTATCAGTTTTTCTTGAGTTCTAATTCCAATTTTGTAGAAAAAGGTAATTTTAACTAAAAGTCAAAAATATGGAAAATTCCTTAATTCTGAATGTATATTGACCTAATAGGACATAGAATTTAAATCAACCTAATTGAATATAAATTTCACTTCATGGAGCTCTATTAACCCCTAGAACCCTACGGACCCACCGGTGGGTCCAGCTGCTACGTGACCTCGTAATTTTAACAAACCCCCAGTATTGATGTAAAAAACACATTTGGCACAGTTTGGTGACATTTTTGTATAAATGTGCCAAAATGGCCTCTCCGCCTAAGAAATTTCTCACTAATACCATTCTAAAATAAATATGATTCATCTGATTGAGTCCAAATTTTGTATATTTTTACACAACATTTAGATTAAAAGTCTGTACAACTTTTTTGTGCTATAAATAATATTTTGATAGTGTTTTGCAATGTTTATTTCAAAGAAAATTTTGGTGAGATTCAAAAAATGCAAAATATTTTGTCCCTAATATTTCAGGCAGGGTCAAAGCTACAATGGTGCTGACACCAGAAAACCATTCTATGACATCTTACCTTCACAGAGGTACCAAAAGTTTCTTCTTAAATCTAATAGCCGTGAGGCTATAAGTGATTTACTTTTGTGTGTTTTTGTCAGGCAGAAATTTATTTATACCCCCTGAGGGTGTAAGAGGTTAATATATTTGAATCCCTTGCCCTGTTTTTTATTTCATGCTTTTCGGGCCCCCATGAAAACACGCTGGTCCCCTCCAGGCCCCTTCCTGGCCCACTGGTACATTTGGTCTAGAACCACCACTGGCATTGATGACTGAAAGACATCTTCTGCCTCCATTTATCTGTTTACTACAGTCTGATGAATTCATGTTAATGTGGATTTAAAGACATTTCAATTAGAGGACAATCTGTTTTTATTCATTCCACTGGTCGTCTGTTTTGATCAAATAGAAATAAAAGCCTGCATCTAATTCTGGCCTCCTTCCAATAATGGCCCGGACCAAGATGTACCTGAGTGAAATAAAGGCCCTGGCCTATATTAGAGGATTTATGGTACCTTCATTGGAATACATCGGGTAAAAGTGAAAAAAAGAGTTATTCCACCTTTCTGATTCCTGATCCTCCACGGACGGGTTGGTCGTTGGATCGCCAACTTGAAGAGGGATGATTTGCCATCGAACTTCTGGCCAGAGAAAAAACACGTAATATGTAGCCAACATTTGGAAGAAGAATGTTTTCAAGATGACTTGGATAATAGCGCGTTGTGACAAACACCAGATACAGCACTGGGACTTGATCAACAGCCGATACCGCACTGGGACTTTGTTTCTTCACTCTGTGCCCGATCTTCACCGGAAATTTGATTTACGGTACTTCCAGGAGCTAACTTTTTCAGATTTGGATTTAAACATAAATCTAGTCTTTTTGAGTTTTATGTTTCCCTTTCGTGTTAAAATTATGGTATATCGGGCTAATCTAAAGAAAGAAACAACTAAAACACAGATAAACATGGTTTGATCATATTTTGCTGGACTGCTCTGAGCATTTCTGATGTCATAGTCAAAAAGAAAATATGTAAAAAGCATCAAAATTGTCCTCAACTCGTCTGCTCCTGTGCGCAGGCGGTGGATGCGCTCTGACTTCATTCAGATGACACCGTTTCCTCCACCATCGTAGCTAAAGCTTCATCAGAGCATCATTCCTCCTGGACTCTTACTGCACTCCCTGTATCATCTTAACCGGTTCAGCAGAAGACCGCCATGTTGAGCCTGGTTCTACCAGAGGTTCTTCCTGACGGGAAGTTTTTCCTCTCCACTGTCGCTCCATGCTTGCTCATCATGGACAGGTTCTCTCAACCTGTGTTATCCAGCTGGACTTCCATCTTCCAGGTCCCTGAGTGAAGCTCTAGTATCAGCTCACGCAGTCCACTGGATCTCCCCATAAAGCTCAGCAGACCGTCTCTCCAACCAGCAGTCTACAGACTGACCAACTCCATCTATCTCCACTCCACCAGTTTCAGGCCTGGGGGGGAAACATCCCTGTTCTTTACTCCTGTTCATGCATATCTATCAAAATTAGGCGCTATGTTTCCTGCCGTGGTCTGAGCGCCAAAGACTAAAGTAATTGCATCAATAACTTTCCTCTAATTTTTTTTCTCTCCGTGTGACTTTTTTTCAGATTGAAAGTCTATTAAACGTGCGAGAGTGAACGAGCCCATAGCTCCTCTGTTTAGACGTTGCTGCTTGCGTCAGTAATACAAGCTTACTTTCCAAAAGATTTGATCAACAGCCGATACCGCACCATGACGTCACAAACCAGTAGGTGGCAGTAGTGTTCTTTGACAAACATGGATGCCTCCAGTAAAGCACATTCACATGAAAATTACTCTGAATTAATAACACTGATCATTTATTGAACAGGATAATTTCATATTTAAAGTATTTATCTGAAGTTTGAATTCTGAATGTGAGCGGACTTTAATGTCTAAATTGAATTTTTTTTTTTTTTTTTATTCCAGTTTACAAAACGTGTAATTAGCAAAATGAATAGAACTAAATTTACTCCGTGTTATAGAGTCACAACACGCCATGTTTCAATGCAATTTGGATGAAAAATATGAATAAATAAAAACGTGTAAACTAGTTTACAGCTTGGATCACCGTCACACATCCAAGTATGGCAGAATAAAGGAAATCAGGTCTGATCGATCAGACCTGATTAAAAATAAAAAATGTACCAAATGGAGACAGTATTTTATTGAGTGGAATGCATATGGGAGCGACGATAGAGGACAGTCCGAACGCCGTGGTTCTGTTAGGGTGGGGCCCGCGTCCCGCGGCTCACTGGGTCCAAAGCTGTTCTTCAGAGGCGGTCATTCGAATGGGCAGGTTCCCTGAAACAGAAGGAGTTGTTTTTATTCTATTCAGTTTATTTCCATAGCTCCAATTCACATCATGTCATCTCAGGTCACTTTATAGAGATGATTCAACCAGATCTTCCAGTCAGACTGATCCAAAGTTTTCTATCTAAGGAAAACCAGCTGATTGCATCGACTCATTGATTCTTCAGCAATCCCTCACACTAAGCATGCTTGTAGCGACAGTGGAGAGGAAAAACTCCCTTTTAACAGGAAGAAACCTCCAGCAGAACCAGGCTCAGTGTGAGCGGCCATCTGCTGAGGCCCACTGGGGTTCAAGGAGACAGAAGCAGACATAGAAAAAGAAGCATAGATACAAAAGGCAACTGTCAACCAGCTCCACAGGCGGCCCCGTCCAGGAAACACACAGCCGCATAACTTCCAACCCGATTTAAAACCAAAAATGTGGAGCTTTCAATTAACAGCTTTCAATTTGCTCATCATTGCCCAATTGGAACAAACATTTTTCACTTTCTGCTTGAGCTTTTTTTTCAATAAAATGGCAGAAAAACTGTGAACCTTAAATGATTTTTCTCTTCTAAGACATTTTACACTAAAGAAATTACAAAAAAAAGTATTTTAAACAACAATCATCAACAATCTCAAAATGAACTTAAACGGAAAAAAAGGAAAAACAATTGCGAAAAAAAAAAAAAAGTAATATAATCTGTGATTTTTAAGTGTAGTTCTGCACTCCACCAGTAGGTGAAATGTTCTCATGAAGCTTCATGAACTGTGGAATTAAAAATGTCAGAAACAGCGTTGAGTTTGAGGCTTTATTTATTTATTTAAGCTATTTCTGACATTTTGAATTGAAAAATCTTCCTGGATAGAAGAGAAACGTCTTCAAACTTGGAAACAAAGTCCAGTGGATTGTTTTTTAAACTTTTATTTAATGACTATGACCTGGATGACTGAGAATCTTCACCATCAGATCAGCTGAAAGAAATGAAAATGAAAGAAGAGAAAATCTCTCAGCTTCTAACTTCCTGGCATCAGCATGAAGGATGATGTTTCTGTCTCTCCTCCTCTGATGACATCGATAACAGGGAAGCTGCTCAGAACGAGCATCTCAGCTGTTTGGAAATCCTTCAACACACCACTAGATGGCAGTAAATCTGACACACTGGGGCTTTAAGGCAGCTGAGGTGGTTTAAAGGATTAAATATAAAAGCAGAAGAAGATCCAAGAAGAAAGTAAAGTTATTCATCATTTTATTGAACCTTTTTATTCATTTTTAACAGAATTAAAAAACAATTATATCAATCAGGATTAATCTCACAGTAAAGGTAGAAACTTGGTTTGAGTTATTAATTCATGTTTTTCTTTTACAAAGCTGACATTTAAATGGGAAATACCTTCAGAAAGAGCTCAAACTGGGGCTGTAGCTTCTTGAGCATGGCATCTGCTTTGCTGAGGCAGGAACGTCTCTGCTGCACCTCAAACTCCTGAGAGGGAAAAACAACAACAACATAAAAACATCAAACATCAAAAACAGCAGAAAGATGCAGCTTTATGGGGAGAAATTATTGCTGGAAGCAAACAAAGCTTCTTAGAAAATTGAAATTCAAAAGAAATTTACATTCATTCGCATTCATAGAAAAAAATCTGACAGCTTATGATACACTAATCTCGTAATTATGAGATTTTTTCGAGATAAGATCTCATAATTACGAGATCAGTATGTCGTAGTTATGAGATCTTTTCTCATAATTACGAGGAGAAGTTGGATCAGGTCCCAACTCCATGCAGGATATCGGTTCATATGAAAAACTAAAACCAAACAGAATCTGTATTAACGGAGCTGTTGATGGATTTGGGCGTATGGTCATAAGGCTGCGTTCACACAGAACAGAACAGGAGCAGCGAGTTTACATGCGAAGTCAATGGTTGATGCGCGTCAAGGCGTAGCAAAATGTCCCACAGCGCGTTTTGAACAGCAGGCGCAGCGCGTCGGGAGCATTTAAGGATAGAGTAGCTCCGCCCAACTCGCATCACACCCACTTTACCACCGCGCAGCCAGAGCAGAAAAGCTGCTTCAGCTGTGTGCCGGAACTTAACTGGTACATGCGTCAAAAAGGAAGCAGCAGACGCGTTTTTGCTGCTCCTGCTGCGTTCGTTGTGAACGCAGCTTAAGGCTGCATGCTTACTGCACTAGTAGTAATCCAGGGTTATAGCTGCATACTTTGTTGTTAAGGTGAAAAACAGGAGCGGAGCTCCGACGCGGATCAGGACAGACCTCGGTACAGAGAACTGTTCAGAGGAACAGATGTAGATATTCTTAAGAAGTGATCATGAAGACCATTTTTTAGAGAAATGTTTCATTACTGGCTCAAGTAATCATAACCAAATATATAGATAAGATCTTGTAATTATGAGATCTCTTGATCATATATCTATTGATAGGTAAGGCCTTAAAAGGGTTGATACAAGAATGAGTTACTCAGATTGAATGCTCTTTTAATGCCCTTAGAAATAATTCTACATATTACTCTCATATTGATATATATATATATATATATATATATATATATATATATATATATATATATATATATATATATATATATATATATATATCTCACGTTAAGGATTTTTACCTTTCACATTTCATTTGCCCAAAAACAATTTTTACTTGCCCAGTATAATGTTTGATAAATATAGTTCCTAATATTCATTTTTGTATATATATGAATGAAACATGTTTGTTTTTTAAATGTTTTTTGTAATTCAGTATTTTTTAAGTTTCCAGGTTCCTGGTGTGTATCTGCATGCGTCAGATAATGAACTCCAGCCTACATTACCGTGTTAACATGCTTTTCAATCCTTCCTGCACATTCTTTTCAAACTAAACTTTGCTTTAAACTGTTGTGTGCTTGGAAAAATACAAATTATAATGTTACAAATCTAAAAAAAGCTTGACAGGTTAAAGACTTAAGATAAATCACAAGACAGAAGTCAATGTCACAAATGAATAACTTATTTTAGAGTCACGGTATGTTTATACAAGATAATACTAGGGCTGCAACAACGAATCAATCAAATCCATAAAAATCGACTTTTAAAAGCGTTGGCAACGAATTTCATCATCGATTAGTTGTGTCGTGCGATTTATGCGTCATCCGCCGCCGCCGTCATCACATCCACTTGACTGAAACGGGGGTAGAAAAAAAAATACGGCAGAGCGAGTCAGCGCCGCAGGTGCAGTGTTGCCAACTCAGCGACTTTTCAGACCCCTCCAGCGACTATTTTTCAAAAAAGCGACTAGCAACAAATCTGGCGACTTTTTAACGGTGTCATTGGCGGCTTTTGGAGACTCTTACTCTGACAGCGCTGCAGTCAGAGCCGCAGGATGTTTACCCTCAGCGGCCAGACTGCAAATGAAGCGCGCAAGCCTCATGAGGCATTGAACCGTTTGGCCAAATTATTTCAACGATCCCCACAGTTCATGAGGCTCCATGTGAACACGTCACCACCTACTGGTGGAGTGCAGCACTACAGTTTGTAATAAAATCTGTGATTTTTTTTTTTTTTTTGCAACTGTGTTTCTTTTTTTCCCCTTTTAAGTTCCCTTGAAATTATTATTGGTGGGTGTGTATAATAAAATCTTTTGTAAGTTTTTTTAAGTGTAAAATTTCTTATTTTTAGTGAAATAAACTCAAGCAGACACTATCAGTGTTTGTGCAAATTGGGTAATGATGAGCAAAATCAAAGGTGTTGGTCATTTTTATTCAAACATGATAGTTTTTCCACGTTTTTTGGTGTTAATCAGGTTGGAAGTTTTGTTCAACCAATCTTTTGGCTGCACCGACCTAATTTACCCAATCTATATTATTACTCGGGCAAAACAATGCAAATTAGTCTCATCAGCCAAAATAATTAAGTTTAATCGAAATTTTCAAAAGTCAAAGACAGGTCTTGAACCATCAACCTCTAGAGCGGGAGCCTGACTCTTACAGCTGACGCCACCTATGTAGATAGTCTGACTCAGTAGAAAATACTTCTTAACACTGACGTGTTAACGCTGGCTTTGTCCGGTGTTTTGCTCAAATTTTGATCATTACATTGTTTATTCTAATCAAATTAGCAACTAGATTGGTTGTGTTTTTCCAACCAATCTAGTTGCTAATTTTATTATTAAAATCTATCCAAACTTTATCCAGCTGAGAGCATCTCTCCTCCAAACTCCCACATCTTGACTGAACACTGAGGCTGTTTAGATGCCTTTCAAAATTCTTGCGCTTTCTGAACCACTTTCCGAAGCGGTCACGAAGTATCACGGTAACGAGGCCTCGGACGTCATCAATTTTGGCCCCTCCTCTAAATGAATCACGCCTCGACATGCGCTTCGGGGAAACGCCCCCTCCATTACTCGACACACGCCTCGAAGCCTCGGCTCATCTAATAACATCACTAAAAGTAAAATAAGTAGCCAACCTTATCACTAATTTCATTTGAATTAGCTTAAGCAGCGTTTATATTTACTAATATGTCAATTAATTATCTGCCACATTCCCATGTAAATATCTGTCTTTGGAGGATGTGTTTTTTAGCACCCCTAGTTCTCTCATTTTTATTCCAAATACAATTTATAATTTGAATCACAGGCTATTTTTATCTCCATGCTTCAGTATTTTCTCAAGTAGCAACTTTAACTGCTATACTTTCCTGTCTTAAAAGGCAGAACTCTTCTAGTCTAAAAAAACCTCATTTGTTGAAATGGGGGGGCCTATTGTTTGAACCCCTTAGGGGCTTTTAAAAACAAAAATGTCTTTTTTTGCACCTTATGAAACAAAGTAGCCTATATTGTGTGGATGTACAGCTACATTTCTCATGTAAGTTTGCGTAGTTTTAACACAAACATTTATTTTTCATATTGCACCAGGACAGTTAATGAGCAACCTGTACTTGTGTGCTTGTTTGTTCTGTCTAAAATGTTTATTTTGAAATAAAGAGGTTAATATAAAAAATATTTTTTGTCCGATTCATCGATTAATCGGAAAAATAATCGGCCGATTCATCGACTTTTTAAAATAATCGTTAGTTGCAGCCCAAGATAATACTATTAATATAATGTGACTTTTCTAGAGAATCATTATACATAGTTATTTTATTCAGGGTTTCCACAGTCTGACTTTTAACTGACGCAGGATTAGTTTTCCCTGACAAAATAAATGCAGCAACAAGACAATAATAATAACATAACAGGTCACCAATCTAACATGTTTAGCTCTATAACATTTAAATGCACCTCTCCAATGTCTGAGAGAAAAAAATAATGAATATTTTTTAATGTATGACCTGCATCACTGTACAGAAGACTGCCATATGGTAGCGCCTTCTAGCTTGTTTGTCGTTTTTGTAACTACATCAAAATTACCGCTAGGTGGACAAAAATCACGCCATCTGGGGGAAAATCAACCGGCTTTTTCAAATCACACGAGAATGTGTACAAAACAACAAAAATGGCGCCGGCTTCTGGGTCGTTTTCATCAAATGTTGGTGATTTTAATGTAATTTTGAGTGATAAATAATTTTTCTTTGCCATCATTGCACTTGCCCGGCAGGCAAATGCAATGAAATTTGTACTCTCCCAACAATAAAAACTACTTGCCCCGTGAGATTGGACGATTGTTAACATAGAGTCCCATATATATATATATATATATATATATATATATATATATATATATATATATATATATATAAATAAATAAATAAATCACTTCAAAATCCTTGGTCATCTTTACCGTCAACAGGTTGCAGCCATGTCCCGAATTCCTCGTCTTCCAGCCACTTTTGTTGAAATTAGCATTTTTCCATTCTCTAGCTTTTTCTCCATCTCGAGCTTCTTTTCCAAACATACGGCTTTACGATCAAGCTGAAGCAGTTCCACGCAAAGATATCATGATATAATATATCTGACGAAATTGTTTTCATAAACGGATTTTTTTTTTTTTCCAAATGAAGCATTTTAAATTCCATGATAAACCCATTTAATACATTTTAAATTCGTAGGGAAGTAATTTTCAAATGTCAAATCATTCTGGCTTAAACATTCGGCAGGCGTAGAGCTAACAGAACTGGCAGCGTTGCGAGGCAAGGGCTCAAACATGTACGGCTGGAAGCCTTCTACACCAAACCAAGCTTCTGCCGCCCTGGCGTCCTCTTCCACAACATCTTCGTCCCCGCTTTCCTCCTCTAAATAAAAAATGGATGACGGAGGAGACTCATCCACGACCTCCGACACTAAACTCTCCTCCTCTTGCATGTTTCCTCTGTCCATAGCGTTCCTTGACAGCGTCGTTTCTAAGTCACCAATTTAGTGCTACTTGGTCCCAATGGAATTTCCCATTGGGAACCTGCTAGCACTAAGTTGCTAACTGGTTACCAAGTTGCTTCCAACAAACCGGCCACAACCAAAACTTGCTTGCAAACCACAACAATCCCGCCCCCTTGATAATCGACCAATCACATTCACTTTATTCACTCGTGTAAAGTTGTGCATAACTCGGGAGAATTAGGAAATGCAACGGTTGGAACAGCCGCTTCCCTACGACTTTAATCCCAAATCAGGCCTTAATTAAAAACTAATAATTAAATAACTGTTAATGATGTTCAAAGACCTAGGGATAGCCTGTTTACCTTGCTGTTGGAGAGGTGTTCCAGGGAGGAGATGTGAGCCTGCACCTCGGCTGAAGACGTGGACACATGGACTTTACAAGCTGCACAGTAAAGCATTTCAACTTTGCTCATATGGTGGTTTTCCTGCAGCCCTGAGAACACCAGAGGGGGTCGATCACCGAGCAGCAGAACATCTCTAAATAAAGCCAATCCAAAGGAGTCTAACCTCCGATGGCTTTAATCTGTCAGACGTTCCTACCTGGTAAAGCGGTTTCCTCTACGGCTCGGCTGCAGTGCTGGCTTTTATACACCATGACTTCCTGTTGGGAGGGAGACGACTGGAACTAACCCGACTTTATGTGTTTCTAATGAGATGAGAAATGCTGGAATACGTCAGTGGTATAAACCAATGCCATCCCACCTGTAGGAAGGCCACGGCCATGTCGTCATAGTTACTGCTCCGCTGGATGTACTCCAGTGTATCCCAGTGGCCTTTGCTGTCCAAATGATCCTCCAGCTCCTGGGCGTTGGACAGTTTGACGTCACAGAGGTCACAGGTGATGGGGCACCTAGAAGACGGAGGTAAAAGTATCACAGCATTCAGTCTGGTGCTGAATTCAACTGATCTTATCAATTAATGGAAATGCTTCCATCTTCTCTGGAAGGGTTCCTCCAGCATAAAGTTAAATTCAAGACTTTTTATAGCTGGCTGAATTTCAAACATGTTTGATTTTCTCCCGACCTTCTGATTCCTGATGGGGGGGTGGTCGTTAGAGGCTGATCGCCCCTCGTTACCCCCTGTTCACTACACCACGCACCATCAGGCTGAAAGTCTGTCCAATCGAAAAATTCTCGCACACCTGGAAAGTCGGCCCGAAAAGCAACGTACATTGTGCGAAAAAAATCACAGTGTTTATTATTGGTGGGGACATGTCCACAAAAGTTACGCCTTTGAGTGAAACCAACTACCAGTTTTAGTCCCCGTCTACTTTTAAGGCTAGGCTTAAAACTTTCCTTTTTGATAAAGCTTCTAGTTAGAGTGGCTCAGGTTATCCTGAGCTATCTCTATAGTTCTGCTGCTATAGGCTTAGACTGCTGGAGGACATAGGGACCCCTTTTTCATCATTCTGCTTCATTCTATCTCTATTCTCCCACTCTGCAGAATCTGTTAGTTCAATCTCTAACGTTCTGCTCTCTCTGCTTTTTCTCATAGTAGCTTCATCTGGTCTGTTCCTGTTTGGCTGTGACTCCATCCTGGAGAGAAATATCAGCTGTGCTGCTGCCATCAACACCTTTGTTTCTAGATGTTGGAGCTTGGCCTGTTTTTCAGTGTAGTCCTGTTTCTCTGACTGTGACTAACTGGATGTGCTCTCTTCATCCTCTCGTTAACAGTTGCCTTTTGTATCTATGCTTCTTTTTCTGTGTCTGCTTCTGTCTCCTTGAACCCCAGTGGGCCTCAGCAGATGGCCGCTCACACTGAGCCTGGTTCTGCTGGAGGTTTCTTCCTGTTCAAAGGGAGTTTTTCCTCTCCACTGTCGCTACAAGCATGCTTAGTGTGAGGGATTGCTGAAGAGTCAATGAGTCGATGCAATCAGCTGGTTTTCCTTAGATAGAAAACTATGAATCAATCTGACTGGATGATCTGGTTGAATTGGAAAGTGACCTGAAATGACATGATGTGAATTGGAGCTATAGAAATAAACTGAATAGAATGTTTCCCATCTTTCCATAAACAGATCTCTTTTAAGTCTTAAAACAAAAGTAATTCTTTTCATATTAAAGATGTTATAATGTCAAACCATTTATCCACTGTAGGTCTTTCTAATTTTAGCCTCTTCCTTGTTACAGCTTTTCTAGAAGCTGCACTAAGTATCTGAAATAACTACAATATAATGACAGAAACTCAAAATTAATATCCGTCTGAAACACATTTTGCATTATTTTGTAGATCTCCTACCAGAAAGTTAATATTGGATAAGACCAGAATATGCAATAATGATTTGCTTCCAGGCCCCCATGACCCTCTGCCATTTTCAATGACCGTCTGAAACCGTAGCTGACCACAGATTTACGTCTGAAAGTGCACAGAAAAAGATCGCTAATGGGACGAGCTCGTAGGACGGCGTAATGTAAACATATCACCAGAATGATTGACAGTTACGAGGACCACTAATTGAGATGATCCACCTGGAAATAAAAGATGATCCTCTATACCTTCAATAGTTCTTTGTAATGTCAATTTAAAATGCAAAACGAGTGAAAACATACAAACATTAAGTTTTTTTTTTGTAGCTTACTTTTCCAGTGGAGCTTTTTCCCCCTTGGTTCTCGTCAGCTTCGGAGGCGTCGGCGCCTCTATATCTGTTCCTGTTAAACAAAACAAATAAAAGAAAGAAATTCAAGCAATAAAACTTAAACATCCGACTCTTTAAAACCAAGGAGCAAAGAGCGAACCTCTTTCTACGTAACCCAGCGGCTGATGGTCGCGTTTTAACCTGGGTGGAGATGCCCTGAGAGTGGAGGTCATCTACAGGGAGACACACAAAGACCAACGTTTACATTTTGAAAGAATAAACAGAGTTCTGACAAACTTAGCAGAAAAAATCCAAGGAGTTCTACTTCTCTAGAATATTCCAGACGAGGCCCCGTGGCCTCAGCCTTGGACGCCTCCCAGCGCCTGCTGTCTCTGTCCGCAGACAGATGCTGGGATCTCAGGCTGATGTCCTGAGGAGGAGGGGGGGGCTGGCGGTCTGGAGGCAACGACGTCTCTGCATCCGAGCCTGACGACAGAGGACTGTTGGGGTCATAGATGCTGGCGCTACGGGGAGAAGGAAGACTTTGATTTAAGATGATTCAAGGGTGTAACTTGGTGATGAAAGTTGGTAGGGGTGCTCTAAGGGTGGGGGCGCTCTAGGGGTGGGTGCATTCTAGGGGTGGGGGCGCTCTAAGGGTGGGGGGCGCTCTAAGGGTGGGGGGCGCTCTAAGGGTGGGGGCGTTCTAAGGGTGGGGGGCGCTCTAAGGGTGGGGGGCGCTCTAAGGGTGGGGGCGTTCTAGGGGTGGGGGCGCTTTAAGGGGTGGGGGCGCTCTATGGGTGGGGGCATTTTAAGTGATGGGCCGCTCTAAGGGTGGGGGCGGTCTAAGTGAGGGGGCGCTCTAGGGGTGGAGGCTCTCTAAAGGTGGGGGCGCTCTAAGGGTGGGGGGCGCTCTAAGGGTGGGGGCATTCTAAGTGGGGGGGCGCTCTAAGAGTGCGGGCGTTCTAAGTGAGGGGGCGCTGTAAGGGTGGGGGCATTCTAAGGGTGCGGGCGCTCTAAGGGTGCGGGCGCTCTAAGTGAGGGGGCGCTCTAAGTGAGGGGGCGCTCTAAGGGTGGGGGCGCTCTAAGGGTGGGGGCGCTCTAAGGGTGGGGGCGCTCTAGGGGTGGGGGCGCTCTAGGGGTGGGGGCGCTCTAAGGTTTGCTTCCAGGCCCCCATGACCCTCTGCCATTTTCAATGACTGTCTGAAACCGTAGCTGACCACAGATTTACGTCTGAAAGTGCACAGAAAAAGATCGCTAATGGGACGAGCTCGTAGGACGGCGTAATGTAAACATATCACCAGAATGATTGACAGTTAGGAGGACCACTGATTGAGATGATCCACCTGGAAATAAAAGATGATCCTCTATACCTTCAATAGTTCTTTGTAATGTCAATTTAAAATGCAAAACGAGTGAAAACATACAAACATTAAGTTTTTTTTTTTGTAGCTTACTTTTCCAGTGGAGCTTTTTCCCCCTTGGTTCTCGTCAGCTTCGGAGGCGTCGGCGCCTCTATATCTGTTCCTGTTAAACAAAACAAATAAAAGAAAGAAATTCAAGCAATAAAACTTAAACATCCGACTCTTTAAAACCAAGGAGCAAAGAGCGAACCTCTTTCTACGTAACCCAGCGGCTGATGGTCGCGTTTTAACCTGGGTGGAGATGCCCTGAGAGTGGAGGTCATCTACAGGGAGACACACAAAGACCAACGTTTACATTTTGAAAGAATAAACAGAGTTCTGACAAACTTAGCAGAAAAAATCCAAGGAGTTCTACTTCTCTAGAATATTCCAGACGAGGCCCCGTGGCCTCAGCCTTGGACGCCTCCCAGCGCCTGCTGTCTCTGTCCGCAGACAGATGCTGGGATCTCAGGCTGATGTCCTGGGGAGGAGGGGGGGGCTGGCGGTCTGGAGGCAACGACGTCTCTGCATCCGAGCCTGACGACAGAGGACTGTTGGGGTCATAGATGCTGGCGCTACGGGGAGAAGGAAGACTTTGATTTAAGATGATTCAAGGGTGTAACTTGGTGATGAAAGTTGGTGGGGGCGCTCTAAGGGTGGGGGCACTCTAAGGTTGGGGGCGCTCTAGGGGTGGGGGAGCTCTAAGGGTGGGGGCATTCTAGGGGTGGGGGCGCTCTAAGGTTGGGGCGCTCTAAGGTTGGGGGCGCTCTAAGGTTGGGGGCGCTCTAAGGGAGGGGGCTCTCTAGAGGTGGGGGCGTTCTAAGGCTGGGTGCGCTCTAAGGGAGGGGTCGCTCTAAGGGAGGAGGCTCTCTAGGGGTGGGGGCGTTCTAAGGGTGGGGGCACTCTAAGGGTGGGGGCACTCTAAGGGAGGGGGCTCTCTAGAGGTGGGGGCGTTCTAAGGCTGGGGGCGCTCTAAGGGAGGGGGTTCTCTAAGGGTGGGGGAGCTCCAAGGGTGTGGGGGTTCTAAGGCTGGGGGCGCTCTAAGGGAGGGGGCTCTCTAAGGGTGGGGGCACTCTAAGGTAGGGGGGCTCTCTAGGGGTGGGGGAGCTCTAAGGGTGTGGGGGTTCTAAGGCTGGGGGTGCTCTAAGGGAGGGGGCTCTCTAAGGGTGGGGGCACTCTAAGGTAGGGGGGCTCTCTAGGGGTGGGGGAGCTCTAAGGGTGTGGGGGTTCTAAGGCTGGGGGCGCTCGTTCATTAGGTTTTTGTATTTTCCAAAAATGAGCTCAAACATCTATTTAATTATTGCTTTCCTATTGAGAACCATAAAACACTGATATTTATATTTATAGATGTTAGAGAGATGTCTTATAGTGCATTACATATATAGGGCCCAAAAACATTAATGCATGAAAAAAGTAATTAAGAGCCGATTCCAATGCCAAAATTTATATATCATGCATCCCTAGAAGTACAATTTCAATTCCATCCAGAAAAAATTGGATATGCTGCATTTTAATTATAGCGTTGCATTTTTTTGTAAACTTTCTGGTAAACTTGGAGATATATTTTATTGCATGTTGCATATCCCAGTAAATCTGTTTCACCTTTAAATCTGCAGCTCTTCCTGCTTCTCTCTGTTTAAAAAGATTTATGAACCTCTTTACTAATATAATGATGCCAGAAACAACATTTCTAGATCTGTAGAAGCTCTGCAGCCTGATTCTGTCTGTTCAATAAGTAAACATTAAGTTAAGCTGTAACTGGGAATCATGGTCCTCTGAAAAACCAAGCTTTTTTCAACAAGTAAAGAAGAACATTTACACTGTTTCATCAAGATTCTTGCATTATAATACTAACTTAGATAAACTTACAATCTGTTGCCATTTTTAGCTGAAAAAGCTCTGCATGTCTAACAGATTTTTCGGTGACATCTCTAATTATTTTAACCAACCCGTCTCCTAACTTTTACTAAAAGATCGAAGTAGCTGCTGGTTAATATTCACTGAGTGCTGCTGTGTTTCTCTCCTCCTCCATGTACATCTCTGTAAGTGAAATGTGACCGCCAATCAGATGTCTCAAAGCGACATATGTGATGATGTCACATCGAGAGGCGGGACATGAAAGCAGCGGGAGAGAGGGAAAAAAAACACAGACTCAAAATGCTCTGAACACAGTTAGCTGCACCCAACCTCTGTTAGCTTTGGCTAAAGAAGATGAGCAGAAAGGGGGAAAAAAGTGGAGATTATTGGGTCCACACAAGTCCCTCAGAAAGTTACGCCTGCACTGCAAAAACTATCTGGAAATAATTAAAAATTTCTTAAATTAAGCGTATTTAGTCTTAATTTGAGCAGGTAAATAAGATTATTTGCCAATGGAACAAGCATTTTTTACTATATAACATAATATAATATAATATCCACTTGGCATAAGACAATGCAATTGTTTTCTCTTTTTTTTTTGCAACGACTAAATGTCTCACTTGTCTCCTCAATTCAAGAAAAAATACACTGATAAAAAAAAACTTATCTAGATTTAAATTTTTGCAGTGTGGCGGTGTGTGGCTTACATGAATTAGAGCAAGTTCAGCTCCAAACTATAAATTGTAAATAAAATTTATTGTATTTGTATACGAGAAAGGCATTGAGGAATATTTTCAGGCTTAACCACTATTTTAAATGTCACCATGTCTGAATTTAGATCAATAAACAAAGAAAAAAAAAAAAAAAAAAAAATGTTTGCCTCGCCAATTTTTTTTTCCAAAATAAATACTGCAAAACACCATGAAAGCCCATTTGAAACTCTGGATGAAGCCTCAGACTTTATAGATCCACGTCTTGACTAGGAATCCTGAGTTCAAGCCCCACTCCCACAGACTGCCACTCTGGGTCCCTGAGCAAAGACCCTTAACCCCAAACAGCTCCCCGTGCGCCGCACAATGGCAGCCCACTGGGGATGGGTTAAATACAGAGAGTTCATCTTGTTCTTTTGACAGTGTAATGATAATAAAGCTGAATTCTAATCTATTCTAGAAGCAGACTGCCATCACCAGAGAGAGCCACGTTCCCTCACCTGGTCGCATCCTTGGGGTTTTTCTCTTCAGGCTCCTCTTTCTGCTTATCGACTGCCTGGAATGCAGGTTTCCATTTGTCCACAGCCTCCTTTGCTAAATGAAAAAAAATTAAATAAAATACAGATACCTGAACGGTTTCAGAAATCCTTTCCTGTCACTCCTTTTAATTTTTGGTATTGCTGTGAAATACTTCCTACTACACACATTTGAGAAATAAATTAAATGCATACAAAGTTATAAAAACATTGAATAGTTATTAAGATTAAAATATAGAATTTTTAAATCTGATTAAAAATGTCATTTTAATTTCCTCAAATGTATGTGTGCTGTTATGGGACGTAATCAATGTGATATTCAGTTTAAAATGTTACATTTGATGTCCAACTTTATTAACGATAAGATAAGAATATTTTTCCAATTAAAAAAAGGTACCCTTGAAATTATAAAAGGAAAGAATTCAGTTTTAACCCCATTTAAAAAACACAGTATATTGCTAAAAGTCTAAACCAACTTATGAACCAAACGACTTTTTTCTCGTAATTTTATTACTATTCTCGTTGTGAATTTATTCTCGTAATGTTATTTTATTTAACTTTTATTTTACCAGGAAGTCCCTTTTGATAAAATCTCTTTTTCGAGGGAGAGCTGGCCAAGAGGCAGCAGTACAATAAGACATATAAAAACACATAAACAACATAATAAAATCAATCATAAACTAGACTCTAGAATGACTATTCTCGTAATTTTATAACTTTATTCTCGTAATTGTATGACTTCATTCTTGAAGTAGAAAAAAAAAATCTAGTATTAGGGCCAGGCTAGACATTAATTATTAGATATTAATTATTAAAGTTAAAGTTGTGATTCTGGCATTGTTTAATTGCCATTTCTATTCTTGTATATTGAAGTCTATTGAAAGAAACGTTATTTTGTTTTTTTACATTAATGTGTAGGGTGATAAGTACTATTGTGTTTACATCCTTTGTGTGATTTCTGTATTGCAGAAGTAAAACATTACAACAAATAAAAATCGTATATGTCAGGCGAGAAACCTGAATGGCACCCCAGTCTTTGACAATAAGAAACCTTCACAATAATTACCAATTAAAAAAAAATACCAATGAAATTATAAAAGGAAATAATTCTATTTTTTAATCCTATAAAAAGAAAAACAAAGTGTATTGCTAAAATATACTGCACATATATTCACCTGAGAACTGATGATGTCTGTGTGTTAAAGACCCTGGTTGCACTGAAGTTTAAATGACAAAGTACGGAATCTCTATTTAATTTTATTTATTGTATTTTAAATAGGCCTATAGGCTCATAGGTCTTTTGTCCTAAAAAAAAAAAAACCTGCATCTGGACACACCTAAAGGTATATTGGCTATTTCTGTTTCCTGCCCAATCAGTAAACATGAGTCTGAAGGTGCAAACCTGAAGGCTGCTTTAACTGAGGCTTCGAAGCCACTTCCGGGGTTCCTGAAATGCGTTTCATGGCTTCAATAAATTGTTGGGGGACTCTGCAAAAAGAAAGAGTAAACAAATAGGACCATCCCATGAGTGATGCTAATAATCCTCAACAGCAGCAACTATGAACAGGTCAGGGAAGGAAGCTAAACTAAGGCTTTAATTTTATTACAAAGTTAGGATAAAATTAGTAATTGTGAGGCAAAAACTCAGATAACTGATTAATCTGCGCCTTATAGCAAACACGCAGCAGTTGAATCAAGTGAGAATATTTATTTCTTCATTTTTTCCAATAGTTACTGCAGAATAAAGCTAAGCTATGTTAGCCTGTTAGCTACTTTGATGCAATTAAGAACAGAACTGATAGTTTGCTCACCTTTTAGCCGAGGTTAATCCCAGAGGAGCTGGCCGGCCTCGGCTCGATGATTCAAACGTATTTCTGTTGTGGCAAACACGCAGCAGTTGAATCAAGTGAGAATATTTATTTATTTTTTCCAATAGTTACTACAGGATAAAGCTAAGCTATGTTAGCCTGTTAGCTACTTTGATTCCATTAAGAACAGAACTGATAGTTTGCTCACCTTTTAGCCGAGGTTAATCCCAGAGGAGCTGGCCGGCCTCGGCTCGATGATTCAAACGTATTTCTGTTGTGGCAAACACGCAGCAGTTGAATCAAGTGAGAATATTTATTTCTTTATTTTTTCCAATAGTTACTGCAGAATAAAGCTAAGCTATGTTAGCCTGTTAGCTACTTTGATTCCATTAAGAACAGAGCTGATAGTTTGCTCACCTTTTAGCCGAGGTTAATCCCAGAGGAGCCGGCCGGCCTCTGCTCGATGATTCAAACGTATTTCTGTTGTGGCGTTTCATTATTTCTGTAAAAATGTATCAAAGCGGCCTGTACTGAAGCCTTAAGTGATGTTTTTAAAATATACTGCCTCAATAAACCGACAGGTGGCAGCAAAGCTCCAACAGGGAGACTGCAAACTCTTCTTCGTCTGATCTGCAATGGCCTTCTACAGTTATAATGAAGGCGCTTTACCGCCACCTACTGGACCGGAATCATTCTGCTCTTCCAACAGATCGAGCTTTTTTTTTTTCAATGATGTAACTCGAAAAACGTTTTTTTTGTTTTTTTTAATATTGTGTAAGT
Organism: Cyprinodon diabolis; assembly: GCA_030533445.1. NCBI lineage: Eukaryota > Metazoa > Chordata > Actinopteri > Cyprinodontiformes > Cyprinodontidae > Cyprinodon > Cyprinodon diabolis. Next base: position 1,951,588 of record CM060067.1, on the reverse strand, counting down.
GATTATTAGTTTATTCAATTTTTCATCTGTAATTTTTCTGGTCCATACGACCATTCTGGTACACTCCATGAAAACAATGCTGCTCAGAATACTCAACTCAACTTTATTGTCAAATGTGCTACATGGTAAACATACAACACAGATGAAATTGCAGTCCTCTCAACCCCACGGTGCATAATAAAATATAAAATATAATGAACCAACGCATAAAAAAAGAAACAAAAACCTAAGATATAAAAAAAAAATTAAAATATATTAATATATACAATAATCCCATTAATTTATAGGATGCATTCTAACAAGTTAAAACCTGTTTAAACTATAGGACACACACAACTGTCTCTTGTTTTCTTTTTCTCAGGTCTTCTTTTAATTTCTTATAAATTTCAGAGTGCTGTATAACATAGAGGCATCAAATTAACTTTTACATTCGGTCACTTCGGCATCATTGTGTTTTTAATAAGCCGGTTACCGTTGTAAGAATGAACGTTTTGATTTCTGAATTTTATCTGGTTTAAACAACCAAATTACCCACTTTTTTTGCAGAGTTGAACACACCCTGTTTAATTTGACACTACACTGCAAAAACTAATAAAAAAAATAGATCAACCTTTTTTTTAAAATAATTGTATTTGCTGTGCAGGTTAAAAAAATGATTCTTTCCACTTGAAATAACATAATTAAAAAGTATAAACTTGTTTATTGTTTCTTATTTTTAACAATCATTTTATTCATTTTCCAGATGTTCTCAAAATAAGGCAAAATACACATGTTTCAAGAAAAATAGACTTATTTTAAATTTCTGCAGTTTAGGGCCGGTGTTCTGTCAGACCAGCATACCTATAGTCAGTACACATGCAAAAGATGTCAGATTTGCATTTATCCCTTTAGTTTCGTACGAAAAATAGACTAAACTACTTCAAATGGCGTGTATCCCTTTAGTCATGTACAAAAAAGAAAAACAATTTAACGTCAAAATTTCCATACACTTCAAAAAAACACCAAAAAGTAAGTAAATAGTTTTTTTGTACATGACTAAAGGGATACACGCCCGTTGAGGTAGTTTAAAGGCTATTTTTCATACAAAACTAAAAGGATAATCTGGTTCTGACTATGGGTATGCTGGTCTGACCATGTATGCTCATCTGACAGAACACCGGATTTGGCCAACGGGCCTCGACTTTGACACACATGCTTTGTACTCTTCTTGCTTGATTTATTTTCCTATAGTTTTTCCACCTATTTTTAAAATCATTTACTGTTTTTTGTTTTGTTTTTTTGTAAATCAGCATTATTACATAGAATCTGAACCATTTTAAATAATTGTTTATCGGTATCTTCATTTCCCTCCAATCGCACTAGAATTTGGAGTAATTTAAGCACGAGTTTTAATGTAGAAAAATTTTACAGAATATGATAAATCTGCTTGTTTTATTTCATATTTGTTAAAGCTGTTATACCTTCGGAGGCTATCCAATATTTCCAGCCCTTTTGTTATTCAGCCTAATTCAAAATAAAGAATATTGCAGATAATGCAACCGCATATCAGTTGAATTGATTAATCAAATGTTTTATGCAAGAAAGAAACCTAGAAATTAGTTTATTAAAAACAGGAAAATGTGTGAGTATGACAGCGCAAGATATAAATCTATCAGAAGCCTTCATAATCCAAATCCGCTTAAAAGTACATTCGTTCAGCTGTACTTCCATGTTATGTGAGCTGAGGATCCTGTTATCAGACGACTCACCCAGGAGAGGAAGCTGCTGTTGAAACTGGTGTTAGAAAACTGACCTGAAGCTACGATGATGAACATTCTCAGTCATCCAGGTCATAGTCATTCCAAAACAAAAGAAGAACATTAAAAACGATGCAATGGACTTTATATACATATACACACACAAATGGTCCAACAAAAAAGAGCGCCCTCCTCTGGACAAGACTCTGCGCTACATCTACACCTGATGGACAAAGGACATTCTTTGGAGGTCCAGAATGTTCAGGTTTTTGGACAAAGAAGACAGGTGGTTTGAGAGGGGCGTGAAGGAAGCCATCTATGTTAAGAAAGTAAAACCTTAAAGAGAGAGGGTGGGGGGTGGAATCAGGTTTCAGATTTCAAAGACCTCCAATGCAGCGATAGAGATGATTCCTTCCCGCTATCATCGCAGCCCCAACCCCTTTACAGGAGAACAGAAGACCTCACCCTTTCAGAGACATAGACAGGTATGGGGCATTGCAGGCTAACAAAGAACCCAAACGACCAAAGGGGGGGACCCGTTCATCCGTTTCTATTTGCATGTTTTCTAAGCAAAAACCAGACTTTGTTGGGCTGCTGGATAAAACCTGGAACTAAACGCTATTTCTGACATTTTCAATTGAAAAAGCTTCCTGGATGGAAGAGAAACGTCTTCAAACTTGGAAACAAAGTCCAGTGGATTGTTTTGGGAACTTTTTTGAAATAACTATGACTTGGATGACTGAGAATCTTCTCCAGAAACCAACACTGATCTCCGTTATGCTATGCAGTCAAAATAAATAAATAATGCTCTGATATCCGGAAGTCCAGACTGGAGATTCTCAAGGACAGGTACACAATGATTTCCTTCTCAGAAAGTTTATCTCTTTGTAGAAACACTGATGCCACTGTTCCACCTTCAGACTCACCAGATCCATTACGCTGCTGCAGGAATCCAGCTGCTGTCATCTGGAGGGATTTAGCCTGATTGGACAAATCTGCACAGATATTTCCTAATTTCCCAGCTTGGGATAAATAAAGTCTATCCATCTATCAGTTGAATTTATATTTAGAGAAAAAGTCCGGTCGGCTTCAGAATTCAAACTTCTAAAGTACTTTAAATCTTAAATTATTACTTCAATAAATAAGTGTTTTTAATTTAGAATAATTTCCATGTGAATGTGCTTTACTGGAGGCATCCATGTTTGTCAAAGAACACTACTGCCACCTACTGGTTAGTGACGTCACGGTGCGGTATCGGCTGTTGATCAAGTCCCAGTGCTGTATCTGGTGTTTGTCACAACGCGCTATTATCCAAGTCATCTTGAAAACATTCTTCTTCCAAATGTTGGCTACATATTACGGGTTTTTTCTCTGGCCAGAAGTTCGATGGCAAATCCTCCCTCTTCAAGTTGGCGATCCAACGACCAACCCGTCCGTGGAGGATCAGGAATCAGAAAGGTGGAATAACTCTTTTTTTCACTTTTACTCGATGTATTCCAGCATCCAGCTGCCATGCACGTGGGCATTGTCAGTTTCACTATAGCTCTGGTGAATTTCAATGGTGAAGTCCTCTGGAAATCTTCAATAATTGTTGTTGATTGCAGATGTGTCTAGTAGTTCCCATTGATTTAGCTTGTAAAGCGGGGAGAATGGCGCTAGGCTTACCGCACTGTGACGTCACTGCTGGAAGATGGCAGGAGGGAACGGTTACTATATTTGGGCAAAAATGGCCGCTCCCGGACTCAGTGATTGCGATGAAAATATTTTTTTTACTGATTAACGTAAAATTCATTAAAGCTGATGAAGGTTCTCAGTCATCCAGGTCATAGTCATTCCGTAAAAATTTAAAAAATATCCACTGGACTTGGTTTTCAAATCTTGAAAACCAAGTCCAGTGGATATTTTTTTAATTTTTACGAAAATTCATTAAATCCCTGCAGACCTATTAGTTTTAGGTATAATAATCCATTGATTATTGCTGACTGGACTTCTCCTTTAAAGCTGAGGCCATCAAGTCAGTTTTTGCCCAATCAGAGCGATTGTTTCTAACATTTTTACTCCATCTCTAAGCAACGCTGAAATAACGACCCTGATGTCTGTAGCGTGTACAGGAAATAGACTATTAGCAGGAAAAAAAGGTCCTGATGGATAAATCAGGAAAACAAGTTTTTCATCTAATAACACAAAAATTCCCCAGTTGCTCAGAGGCAGGGGTGGATTTAGGAAATTTGGGGCCCTAGGCAAAGACAGACAGGGGCCCCTCTGAATGGAGAAGACAACAGAAAACAGCCCCATTCTCCAGATAGAGAAACATTAATAGAATAGACATTCATTATCTGTTCTAGGTTGTGTCCCTCTCTTCTTGTCCCTTTTCTTCTTGTTTTCCTCTCTATGTTTTGTACTCAGCTGACTTTTCATGCTGTCTCTAAAGGAATGAAAGATTTTTTCCAAGCACTAAGCTCACTTAGCTGATTGCTCCTTCCTGTGTTTCCAAAAAGGCCAAAGTAAATAACCCAGTCCTTCTTTTCACTGTAGACAAGCCATGATCTGCTTATCTGTTCTCCATTTTTCATTTGGATGAAATAATAGCTGCATGAATCATGACAGCAGACAAGATAGAGGAGAGCAGGAGGCGGGGTTACCAATCTACTTGCTCTGGAGAGCAGAGTTCGCTGCTTTTAGATGTTGTCTCCAAAGTCTCCAGTAGCAGAAAAAAGTCTCTAGATTTGGCGCTAGGAGCTTTTTAGACACACTTAATACTTTAAGCGTTCTGAAGGCATTTTAGCCAAAGGATTTTTATCAAAAACATAATCAAATAAGGAATAGTTTTATTAACCATACATGGAAATAGAGTTTTATGGGGCCCCCAGGAACTTAAAAACTGCCTATTATTGCCTAATGGTAACCCCCCCCCCGCTCAGAGAAAGCAACTTGTACTGATCTATTAACCTAAATGCAGCAACAATACACTTTTATACAATGATTTACTTTGTGATAAAGTTTATCCAGTGACAAAAACATGTTTAGGAGTCATAATGGTTTTTCTGCACATATGAGGAGTAAACTGACGCTACTCACCAATAATAAATAACACTCAGGAAGTGTTGTAGATTTTATTTCCTTTATTGCCCAATTAAAATGCAAACATGGAACATGACTAAAGAGATACGTGAGCTCTGAAGAACACTTAAAGGGTTACGAAGAGGTACATGTAAAGAATGAAGGCAGACATCATCAGCAGATGACAGAGCAACTGATCAGTCACGTGCTAAAATATTTAAAAACCAGATTTGAAAAGTTACAGCCAACACGTTTCCGTTTTATCGGTCTCCACACAGGTCGTCGGTAAGCAACATTCACGAGGTGGAACATCATAACGCTTTTAGGTACAAATGATCTGGCCTTAGTGTACAATCTCAACTACAGTGAGGTAAAAGGTAGATTTCTGCTGCTGAGTTTTGAAACTCTAACGTCTTTTTTTTTGTCAGCTACAGGATTACGCATTATGGAAAAATAGAAGAAGCAGGTTTAAAAACTACCAAGAGATGAGGGCAGTTTTTTCTTTTAGTTCTACAACATAAAAAAAAAAAAAAGCTCCATTAAAGCACGCTAAAGACAAGAAAAAAAAAACAAACATTCGCTCTCATTTTTGGTCTTCTGTTTGTGGAAAAAAATGTAGCAGCAGTTAAGGCAAAAATGACAGTTCACATGGTTACAATTATACCTGAGTACCCTAAAGAGACTAAGAAACACAAGAAAACAGAATTTTATAACTGCTTTGGTTTAAAGAAAATAAAAGTTACATTAGTTTTATCTGACAGACAAAAATATATTAAAAAACGTAGAGACAAATACAGTGCCTTGCAAAATTATTCACACCCTTTAAACAATCTTGCATCGTCATCATAGGGCTGAGCAATGTATTAAGATTTTTTTCATATTGTTTTATATCAAGATATTTTTAAATGTGATGTATTTATATCTTTATGTCGGTAGGTTATTTTTCTGCCATTTCTAATGAGCTGTTTGTTCAAATTAATTGTCAGTTTTTTACATTTGAGCAAAGATTTGACTTTTATAATTACTTAATTGAAAAAAAGAAAAAAGTAAATATTACCATTTGTGGAATGAATTTTGCTCCATTATTGTTGCAAAGAACATGTTTTGTAAACAGAAATCTTTCTGGGGAAAAAAAAATGCAATTCAGAAAAAAAAAAAAAAAATTTTATCAAAAAGATTTTCAGAGTAACTTTGTTTATTCTGATTATAATTTTTTATTAATTTTGTACATTTTCAGATTTTTCATCTATCAAATTTGTTTTCCAGAATAAATTTGAAAAATTTCATTATTTTTTTAAATTGCCTTTCCAGACCTCCACTGCTGGGGGCGGGCCTTAATCTGCAGGGAGGGGTGAAAACATTTCTATTGGTCTTCATGGTTTAAAGCACGTTTTTGTGTTGAAGTATTGATCTTTGAAATATAATATAAAAAGAATGTAATAAATAAAACTCATAAATATGTAAATAAAAAAAGATTTAACCAAAAAAAAAAAAAAAAAAAAAATTAAAAAATGTAAAATATGAAAAAACAAGACTCTGAAAGCCCTTTAAAAAAAAATTTGAATTCAAATTGAATTCACTAAATATGTTTTTGCAGCAGTAATGGAACAAAATGTTATTAAGACTCAATGCAATTCAGTTTATTAATACAGCACCAATTCACTACACGCGTCATCTCAAGGCACTTTAACAAGTCATACACAGACCAGTTAAAGGTTTACGAGGATTTGCTGTAGAGCATAACTGGTCAAATGCTCAACCACTCAGCATAAAACAACGCTGTGCGAATTTGAGCCACTAAGGGCACTAAAGCTGTAACTTTAAGGTCTGGTATCCCTTAAAGCAAATTTCTATACCAGTGCACTGTAGCTGAGTGAACCAATCATCTTCTGTTTAGCGATCTGCTAGCTGACCACGTTGGACCCACAGATTGAGAAGTCATGGACCCCATCCCAAACCGGCCGCTAATCCCTAACCCTGAGAAAAAAAAAATAAAAAAAAAGACCTAAATTTCTTTTTTTCCTCCATTAAAATAGTAAGCGACTAAAATGTGTTAAAGGTCTGTAATGTATCTCTTGAGAAAATAAATGCATTTAAATCCCGTTTTATCACTCGTCTGTTACCGATCTCTACAGGAAATGGGATCCTACGATACTTCAACCTAATGACAGAGGAAAACACATTCTTCCAAATGTAAGTTCCGCTTGTTTTCTGCAACTTTGTCACAATGACGGAAAATCACAAGTTATATGAAAAAACTTAATTCCAAAAGAGAAATTGTGAAATTGTTTAACTTCCATTTGTTCTAAGAAAGGGGCAAATGTTGCAATGTGAGACTATATTGGGAGTGACACTTGATTAGAGCTTAGGGGGCGGTTTGGGATTCAGCCATGGAATTACTGGTAAAGACAAAGAATAATCAACCCCTCTGAATTAAAGCCGACAGTTACATCACAAAGGACTGAATATTTTGTCTCCAAGTAAGGAAATTATATATACTGCACTTGAAAGAAGATGCAGGAAATTACTTGTTTTACTTACTCTAATCAAGTCTAAATACATTAATTCAATACTTCTATTATTGATTTACTTTTTGCATTGCATATATTGTATAGATAAGGGTCATATCTGCTTTGCTAACAAGCTACATCATTAGCTTAATTGGGTCATACGACTAATTAAATAAATCTTAAATTAAGCTAATAGTTGGATTAAAATTTGCTTATAGATAGGAAGGAAAAAAAAACGCATCGCCATTATCTTGTTTGAAGCGTGCAAGCACTCCTGTCTGTATTTTCCTCCAACAGGCAGTAAAATACCTTAAACATAATAACTAGGAGTGTAAAATATAAAAAAAAACCCTGACAAATATTGCAATATTTTATTGGATTTTTCTGTCATTGTCCTACTTTTATATACCTCTTTAACCTACAGTAACCTCCAACCACTAGGTGGCAGCGCACCTCCAAGCAGCCACAGATCAGTACCAAGATCTTGTCAGGTTGTTGGGTTTCCTTGACCTATACCAGGGGTCTCAAACCGGTTCCAGAAAGGGCCGTGTGGCTGCAGGTTTTCTTTCCAACCAAGCAATAGCACACCACACTCACGTCATCTCATCAAGTCATCATGTTCAGATTGCACTCAGTTGATGAGATGACTGGAGTCTGGTGTGCTATTGCTTGGTTGGAAAGAAAACCTGCAGCCACACGGCCCTTTCTGGAACCGGTTTGAGACCCCTGACCTATACGATAGTGTTGCACCGGTACCATTTTTTGGCTCCGATACCAGGCTATGCAGTATCGGACGATACCATCTGTTTGAAATTGATGTGTGTATATATGAAGAACTGCAGACTACTTGGATGTAAAATAATTGCCATTATCAAGCTGCTGCCTACCTTTGTAAAGCAGGAAAAAGACTAAAACAAAGTGAATCCAGTAGAACTTTTTATTGCCTACCTGGAGTGGGTGACAATAGTTGAAGAAACGTTCGGCTCTCAAAATGGTATTGGTGCCCTATTGGTTTGTACTCGCCGATACCGATACCACCATTTTAGTGCTGGATCGGGGCCCCGTCTGATACTGGTATCGGTATCTGTGCAACACTAATAATATATCATCTTTGTTATTGAATGGGGATAAATTAAACTGTACTGAAATTCTTGTCAATTCACACTTTTACAAGTAACGGGAGCATAACCTGAAAACCTGTCTCTGGATGATGTTAACTTGAGCTCTTAAGCAAAGAACAAACATAAATTTAGTCTCTAGCGATTGAATTAGGTTTAAGATTTATATTTCAGAAAATTTAAAAAATAACCAAAAAAATTTTTATTACTAAACAGTTGTTCACAGGTTGTGTCCGTCTACCACATCAGGTTTGAATATTTTTGCGAGGCGCTGCACAAACCTACAAACAAAAAAACACACAAAAATTAAAACGCATCTTTAAAGCTATAGTAATGTTAGCAACCGATAACATAATCTGAAATGATCACGTGAATGCATTCAATTTAGTAAATAACATGATAATTACGTTTTTTCATTCCCGTTTCTTTCAGACGTCGGTCTATAAGCCACTGAAGGAGACGTTTGTTTCTCTGCTAATGCTCTCTTTGATCTCCACAGGCAGGGTGTCAAAAAGATGGTCCTCCACAATGAGGCCGTTTTTACGCAGCAGTCGGCAGTTTCCTAACTGGGCGGGCAGTCTGTCCAGGCAGTTTCCTCTGAGCTCTAGCTGCGTGAGCTGCACCAGCTGACCCACTGACTCCGGCAGGGTGATGAGCGCGTTGTGGCCCAGGCAGAGTACCTTCAGCTTGGTGCATCTGAAGAGAGGTTTGGGCAGGGCTTCAAGCTTATTCGAGTTAATGGCCAGATGCTGGAGGTTGTTGAGAAGACCCACATCTGGTGGAAGCACTGTGATGGAGTTATGGCCCACATCCAAGTGTCGCAGTTTATGAAGAGTAAACAAGGCTGAAGGAAGGGACTCCAGTTTATTGTGAGAAAGGTGGAGAGCTTCCAGAGATTTGACGTGACCAATGGACGCGGGGATAGTGAGGATTTTGTTGTGCCAGAGTTTCAGGCATGTCAGCCTCTTGAGGTGCTGGAAGCTGATGATCTCCTCTATAGTTCTGATGTTGTTCAACTTCAAGTCAAGTTCCTGCAAGTTGGTGAGGCTGAAGATGGCGTGAGGGATCCTTTCCAGTTCGCAGTTGTGCAGCTCCAGTTCGATGAGGCTCGTCATTTTCTTCAGGCTGTTCAGGACCAGCAGTTTGGTCCCGTCGTTGTGCACCTCTAACCGAAGCAGATGCGGAGACAGCTCCGTGATGTTGGTTGGGATCTTGGTGAGGTTGCTCGTCAGGCACAACGTCTTCAAATGCCTCAGATCTCTCATGGACTCCAGGCCGATCATTTTGTTGTTCTCAGAGTTCAGGTTCCCGATGAGGTAAAGCTCTCTCAGGCTCCGCAGCAGATAGACCCACGGCGGGATCTCGGCGACATCTGTGAATTTCACGTGCAGGCGGCGCAGGTGATCCCGCAGGAAGGCAAAACCTGTCTGCTCCACCTTGGCTGGGCAGTGGCACAGGTGCAGCTCTTGCATACTGGTCATCTGGGAAACCTTCGCAGAGAACCTCACCTCGGGAATCAGCTCCAGCTTCAGCACCTCCAAGTCCGTCAGGTCAAACACCGCATTTGGGAGACCGGACAACATGAAGAGGTGCAGCTCCTGCTGGTCGTGCACGTTGCGCGTGACATGCTGCTTTAATTTCTCAAAGGTCCACTCATGATTGAGGCTGATCTCCCTCAGCTTGTTCTCGCTGACTTCGGATAAGAAGATACCGAAGCGTTTGGAGTAAAGTTGATCGTACTGGTCTACCATGTGCAAGAGGAACGCAAAGTCGTTCTTGACATCAGGGATGTCGCTAAAGCTGCTCTCCTCCCTTACCTTCTCGAAGGAATACTCTTTTAGAGGTCGCCGGAACACCCAAAACAACGAGTAGAGGCATGTTATCCCATAGATGAGGATCAATGCCATGTAGGTAATGAGCAGCTTCTTCAGCATGAAAGCCATGTTGTGTGTGCAGTAGAATCTCTTATAGCCTATAAGCTGCTCCATGTCAGGCTCGCAACAATGTTTAAAGGAGATTTTAGCCAGGAATGTGGAAGTATAGGACAAGATCAGGATAAACTTTACAGTTTTGACAGATGTTTGGGCTACATAGAGCTTGTAGATAAAGTCGCTGTCCTCTACGTGGGCCCTGAATTTTCTCACCTTCTCAAACAAGGCTTTGGCCTGCTCTCCGTCCTTTTTATCCAAGATTGTCATGCTGCTTGGGACCTCTGCAAGGGGCTTATCAGCAGAGAATTTCACCCCAAGCATCGGTGTGGATTGGTTGGCATCGGCGCCTTCCTCCTTCCCCTCTAAAGACACCTGTTTGGGGCCCGAGGAGCTGTCTGTCAGCCTCTGTTTGTTCTCAGAGTCCTCACAAGCCGTTTCAGACAACGCTTTTGTCGTCCAAGGAGACTCAAAACAACGTCCCAAAATAGATACAAAATGCTCAATCTTTGAACTGGTTTTGGGGTACTTGAACCAGAAATTGCTACTGACCATGAGGATGAGGGTGTGGATAAGGGTGAGGTACGGAAAGTACTTGGAATACCAGGGCAAGGCAACATGGTAACACATTTGGTTGATAAAGACATACTGTTGAAAGTCCAGGTTGGTTTTAACCCCTCTTGGTTCATATTGAGGGAAAGTTTTCTGTGCTGCCGTAGGCCGATCTGTTGGCATGACGCCGGTGACTGCTTTGTTCCACTTCCCTGTAGTGACCAAAGGCATGCTAGTGGTAGTTGGGGCTCCGGTGGCTGTTGGTGAGGAAGCTTTTAGGGTGGTGCACTGTGGATTATCGGTTCCTGAAGCTTCGCCTGCTTCCTCTGGATAAGGAAGGCACGCGACGTGGTCCTTGGTGATCTGCATGGTCATTGCGAATATGGCCAGCATGAGCATGACCAGGCCCAGGTAGTCCATAAAGACGTCCCACCATGGCTTTAAGATGCGGTATGTTGGCTGGATGTCGTTCAGGGATGCAACCTCAGTCAGTGTAAACATCACTGCAAAATAAATGGAACAAAACAAATTAGGGGGGACACAAGGGGCAAAGGTCACCAGTCTGGGACTGGAACCTGTGACCAAAGCCACCTTACATGGGTCACCCTAAACCCCTGCGCCACCGGCAAGCCCCCTATTGTCGTAATCCAAACTTTTTGACATGTGGCCAAAAACGTTAAACTGGAAACCTCGAGAAGCCATTTAGATTTTTTCTTTAAATTAAAATTTGAGGGGAAAAAAGTGAAGTTTTTCTCGACATTTCTTCATTCACACACACAAAACGGGTCAGTTCATTTTTTATTTATTTTTTGCATTCAATTTCTATTAGATAGGCGATCAGATTCATGTTGCTGCGTGCACTGGTATGATAGAAGGTAGTGATGGGTTAATGGTAGGCTTAAAACTTTCCTTTTTGATAAAGCTTCTAGTTAGAGTGGCTCAGGTTATCCTGATCTATCTCTATAGTTATGCTGCTATAGGCTTAGACTGCTGGAGGACATAGGGACCCCTTTTTCATCATTTTATCTCTATTCTCCCACTCTGCAGAATCTGTTAGTTCAATCTCTAACGTTCTGCTCTCTCTGCTTTTTCTCATAGTAGCTTCATCTAGTCAGCTCATTTGCGCATCCAGATATACATCCTGGTCGCCCTCAATTTTATTTCGTAAAAAAAACCTAAATTACGTTTTTCCCTCCCCCAAAAATAGTAAGCGTACTAAAATATAATGTGTTAAAGGTTGATAATGTATTTCATGAGAAAATAAATGCATTTAAATCCTGTTTTATCTGTCGTCTCTGCCCGATCTGCACCGGAAATGGGATCCTACGCCATTTCTGGTGGTTAACTTTTTAGACTTTGGATTTAAACAAATCGAGTCTTTTTGAGTTTTATATTTTCGTTTTTCGTTTTAACCTTATGCTATATAGTGCGGAATCTGAAGAAAGAAAAAAACTAAAATGCAGATAAACATGGTTTAATCAGATTTAGCCGGACTGCTCTGAGCATGTCCCATGATGACGTCAGAGAAGCTGTTTAACGAAGAAAATGTTAAAAGCATAAAAAGTTTCTCACAAAAGTCCTAAAACATTTTTTGATGTGTATTAGCATTCTTTAGTGAGTTAAGGATAGAAATAAGTAGTTTTAGTACCATAATTACATTATTTATGGACACCCGGATTAATATCTCTTTGTGCATGGGCAGGACGGATCGTGCTTCCTGGCCGGATCGGGTAGTGAGCACGATGACTCATTACGCCGTGGTTCAATCACAAGATGAGTAGAAGTACCATCATTACCAACAGTAGGAAAAGTGGTAGAATTGTGCAGTGATTCGATCAGCTAATAGCCTAGTATTATGTTGAAAATTTGAAGAGTTTTTAAAACGGTGAAAATATGCATGATAGGAGAAAAAACCCAAAGTCTCACAGGAGGGAAAAAAAAAAAAAAGGAAAGGCAGCTTTAAACTTCAGTTAATTATAGCAATGACTGGTAAATAAAGTGGAAGCAGATTGAATTACAGAAGAGGCACAGCGGGAACATTAAGAATACAATACTCCACGTTTCTAAACCTAACTGGTCAGGGGTCATAATCTTATATCTGATCAGAATGAACAGCCCTCTGCAAGCCAAGGCCCATATCTCATCAGCTTTCCTTTAAGGAAAGGAAGGAAGTTATAAAAATGAGACCGAATGTGACTTTGTGGTAAAAGCAGGCCAGCAGAGTGAGAGGGTGGAGAGCCTCGCTGCTGGAGGAGTCTTATTTCACCACAGCAAAACAAGCTGTAAATGAGTAACCCCCCACCCCCCAGCAGGACACTGCGCCGTAATCGCACCACGCTCTGCTGCATTCAACTTTCACTTCCTGTCACTGATATTTTCAGTCATACTTCAGTGTTTGAGCGCTACGCCATGATTGTGCTGAATGCAGACATGCTACAACGTCAGAGCTGGAGGGGCCAAATAAAGGCTCGTTCTTTTGGATGAGAGTCACCGACTGGGGGGACAAACGCTTCTGTTGTCCCGGTCCTCCGATAGGGGCGGGGCCTAGAGGTCCATCCAATAACGCACTTAATTATCTTAATCTGAGGTAGGCTTTGCAATAAAACCCGTGGATACATACATGGTTTATTCATGTAGTTTATAGGTGACAAATCAGAACACGGAGGATAAGAGAAACTAGAGGTTTGCCAAGTGGGGGTCTGGAACACCAAGTATGGACATAAAAAACGTAATGAGATACCGTAGGTATATAGAGGGCCAAAATATACAAGAAAGACATAAATGTGAACTTAAATTTAAAAAATGAACAGGAAATAAGTAGATACATCTCAGTAGGGAAGAGGATTAAGGCCACTGAAAAGAAAAAAAAGTTAACTGATTTTTTTATTTTATTTCAGCATTGTATAGGAAAAAAGTCAGAATTCTGACTTTTTTCTCAGAATTGTGGATCTTAATGTAGATGGGCACCATGAAGGAAGAGATGTGGAGCACTCAGCTTCACTGACAAAGATGTGAGTTGTTTGAGAGCGCCAGTGACACATTGGTAGAAAATGACGGAAATAGGAAACTTTTTACGTGCCCGAGGGGTCCCATCATTAATGGAGGAGCAGAAGGTCATTAAAACAAGAGAGCTAGTCTCTAAAACAGACATGGCTACGGCTGGATGCTAACATGTTTGTTATCTGTCAGAATTCTGGGGGAAAAAAGTCAGAATTCTGGGGGAAAAAAGTCACAATTCTGGGGGGGAAAAAAGTCACAATTCTGGGGGGGAAAAAAGTCACAATTCTGGGGGGGAAAAACGTCACAATTCTGGGGGGGAAAAACGTCACAATTCTGGGGGGGAAAAACGTCACAATTCTGGGGGGGAAAAACGTCACAATTCTGGGGGGAAAAACGTCACAATTCTGGGGGAAAAAACGTCACAATTCTGGGGGGGAAAAACGTCACAATTCTGGGGGGGAAAAACGTCACAATTCTGGGGGGGAAAAACGTCACAATTCTGGGGGGGGGAAAACGTCACAATTCTGGGGGGGGGAAAACGTCACAATTCTGGGGGGGGAAAACGTCACAATTCTGGGGGGAAAAACGTCACAATTCTGGGGGAAAAAACGTCACAATTCTGGGGGAAAAAACGTCACAATTCTGGGGGGGAAAAACGTCACAATTCTGGGGGAAAAAACGTCACAATTCTGGGGGAAAAAACGTCACAATTCTGGGGGAAAAAACGTCACAATTCTGGGGGGGAAAAACGTCACAATTCTGGGGGGGAAAAACGTCACAATTCTGGGGGGGGGGAAACGTCACAATTCTGGGGGGGGAAAACGTCACAATTCTGGGGGGGGAACAACGTCACAATTCTGGGGGGAAAAACGTCACAATTCTGGGGGAAAAAACGTCACAATTCTGGGGGAAAAAACGTCACAATTCTGGGGGAAAAAACGTCACAATTCTGGGGGAAAAAACGTCACAATTCTGGGGGAAAAAACGTCACAATTCTGGTAAAAAAGTCAGAATTCTGTACTAAATAGAAATAATTTAAAAATCAGAAAACTATTTTTTTTTCCCAGTGGCCCTAATCCTCTTCCGTATCATAGCAATACATAACATGGAAAATGTACAATTAAATGTCCCATTAAATAATGAATATATTTCAAATGATCAATTAAATAATTAAATGTAATTTTTAAAAATGTATTCAAAATTGAACAAATATAAAGTTTAAAAAATGTACATTTAAGGGGTCAGAGGATGAAATGTCGTTCTAGATGACCTCGAATCACAGGGATTTAAAGCGTTTCCCAGACTGGGAGGTTAGGTGGAGGAGGACAGGATGGCCCGTCCCTTAGTGAGTCGCTACTGAAAGTGGGCTATGATAATGAAAGCCTGTACCAGTGACCTAGGCATGTATCAGCATGTACCAAGTCAACCAACAGGAGAGTTTAAATCCGATAGCCACCGCTAAAGAAAACTCTAATGCTACGTTCAGACTAAACGCAGCAGAAGCAGCTGGTTTACATGCAGTCAATAGTGACGCGCATCAAAAGATCCTGCAGTGGATTTTGAGCAGCAGGAGCAGAGAATCTTGATGCATCTGAGACGCGTGATGCGCTTTGCAAGCAGCAGCAGCTGCTGGAGCTGGAAAAACTGAACTTTAGCTGCTAGACACAGCACATCAACCAATCAGAGAAGCTGATCTGGGAGCTGGCAGGGAGTCAGACACAGCACTACTGATGCAGAGCGCTATGATCACTCCTCTGAAACAGTTTATTAACGCCTAAATTAACTTCAAATGTAGAAACCTGCCGGAAGAATATGTTGGCTTTTATTATCCTGCTGCCTGCAGTTTGTACCACTACCATGGGGTATTAGGGCCAGGCTAGATGTTGGAGCTTGGCCTGTTTTCCAGTGTAGTCCTGTTTCTCTGACTGTGACTAACTGGATGTGCTCTCTTCATCCTCTGACATGGGAGCTGGCTCGGAGCTCGTCTGCCTGGCTGTGTGTTTCCTGGACGGGGCCGCCTGTGGAGCTGGTTGACAGTTGCCTTTTGTATCTATGCTTCTTTTTCTATGTCTGCTTCTTTCTCCTTGAACCCCAGTGGGCCTCAGCAGATGGCTGCTCACACTGAGCCTGGTTCTGCTGGAGGTTTCTTCCTGTTCAAAGGGAGTTTTTCCTCTCCACTGTCGCTACAAGCATGCTTAGTGTGAGGGATTGCTGAAGAGTCAATGAGTCAATGCAATCAGCTGGTTTTCCTTAGATAGAAAACTTTGAATCAATCTGACTGGATGATCTGGTGAACTGGAAAGTGCCCTGAGATGACATGATGTGAATTGGAGCTATAGAAATAAACTGAATAGAATTGAATTACACTTAAAGTGCCTATTGTCGCTAATTTATTAATTTGGGCTGCAGCTAATGATAGTTTTGCTAATTGATTAATCTGTTCATTATTTTCTCAGTTAATAATCAGATAGCCAAAAGTTCCTTAAAGAAGATTTTTTTACTAAATTAAAGCAGGTCAAACTAAAACTTTGCCACTTTAGGAGTTCTGGTTAGAGCAGATTGACAGATGAAAAAATACATTTTTTATCTTAAATGCAAAAACGTATATATTGTTTTACAATCTTGGTATAATTCCT
Organism: Cyprinodon diabolis; assembly: GCA_030533445.1. Lineage (NCBI taxonomy): Eukaryota > Metazoa > Chordata > Actinopteri > Cyprinodontiformes > Cyprinodontidae > Cyprinodon > Cyprinodon diabolis. Next base: position 1,935,048 of record CM060067.1, on the reverse strand, counting down.
GCCCTTAAGTCGCTCTATCAGCTAAAGGCACGTCTCTATATTCAATTTAATGATTAATCCATTACTAAATTAGTTGACGATTATTTCAATAATTGACTGATCTGATTAATCCAGGCTTAAGAAAGACATTTTCTTAGCTTACAGACAGATTATTTGGAGATAACAGATGTTTGAAATTAGCTGATGAAGTTGATCTACCTAAAGGGTTTTACTGTTAATATCTCTTAAAAAGTAACAAACATGATGAACACAGAGCGTTTTTATATTCATAGTGTCTGTATTAGAACTATGGCTGCTGATCCATTCAAATCCTCACCAGACAGCAGCCATCAGTGGAGGAAACATCCTGAGGAGCTTTTTTTAAACAATGACAGGTTGAAACATCCGGACCTGCATCAACCAGCTGAGGACACGGAGAATTGGATTAGAGAGGAGGAAGAACCCCATCAATGCTCTCACTCAGGCCACATGTTGGCCACATGTTGTCAGGCCCTGATATTGATTGTTGGTGCAAACTGCAGTCAGCTTTCTATTTTAGTTTCCTATTTATAGATACTACAGGCGGCAGCACAGTTATTTAAACAATACAAACTGATGAATAAAAAAATAAAAACTTATGCAGACCTCCTCTATAGGAATTTATTTCTATCAAAAGTTTTTAAGACGCAAACAAAGTTTATCACGAAAACGATTCCTTATTTAAAAATAACTAAATTGGCAGAATTTCTAAACTAGTGCAGGAAAGATATTTTTTTGCTAAAAAGATAAAATAAAATAAAGTATGGAAGCCCGTTTCCACCAAAAGAAAATAAAAAAATGCCACATAGAAAGTCATAATTGTGAGATATTCGGTTTTCAAATTTTGTATCTCATAATTACGACTCTAAAAGTCCAAATTATTACTTTGCATCTCAAAAGTATTACTTTGCATCTTAAATTACTTTGTGTCCTAAAAGTATTACTATGCATCTTAAAAGTATTACTATGCATCTTAAAAGTATTACTATGCATCTTAAAAGTATTACTATTCATCTTAAATTACTTTGTGTCCTAAAAGTATTACTATTCATCTTAAAAGTATTACTTTGCATCTCAAAAGTATTACTTTGCATCTCAAAAGTATTACTATGCATCTTAAAAGTATTACTATGCATCCTAAAATTATTACTATTCATCTTAAAAGTATTACTTTGCATCTCAAAAGTATTACTTTGCATGTTAAATTACTTTGCATCCTAAAAGTATTACTATGCATCTTAAAAGTATTACTATGCATCTTAAAAGTATTACTATGCATCTTAAAAGTATTACTATGCATCTTAAAAGTATTACTATGCATCTTAAAAGTATTACTATGCATCTTAAAAGTATTACTATGCATCTTAAAAGTATTACTATGCATCCTAAAATTATTACTATTCATCTTAAAAGTATTACTTTGCATCTTAAATTACTTTGCATCTTAAATTACTTTGCATCTTAAATTACTTTGCATCCTAAAATTATTACTATGCATCTTAAAATTATTACTATGCATCTTAAAATTATTACTATGCATCTTAAAAGTATTACTTTGCATCTTAAATTACTTTGCATCTTAAATTACTTTGCATCTTAAATTACTTTGCATCTTAAAATTATTACTATGCATCCTAAAATTATTACTATGCATCTTAAAATTATTACTATGCATCTTAAAATTATTACTATGCATCTTAAAAGTATTACTTTGCATCTTAAAGGTATTACTATGCATCTTAAAAGTATTACTTTGCATCTCAAAAGTATTACTTTGCATCTCAAAAGTATTACTTTGCATCTTAAAAGTATTACTATGCATCTTAAAAGTATTACTATGCATCTTAAAAGTATTACTATGCATCTTAAAATTATTACTATGCATTTTAAATTACTTTGTGTCCTAAAAGTATTACTATTCATCTTAAAAGTATTACTTTGCATCTCAAAAGTATTACTATGCATCTTAAAATTATTACTATGCATCTTAAAATTATTACTATGCATCTTAAAATTATTACTATTCATCTTAAAAGTATTACTATGCATCTTAAAAGTATTACTATGCATCTTAAAAGTATTACTATGCATCCTAAAATTATTACTATTCATCTTAAAAGTATTACTTTGCATCTCAAAAGTATTACTTTGCATCTCATAATTAGGAACTTTCAGTTTGTTTTTGTTTTTTTACTTTGGAAATAATAAAGTAATTTTTAATTTTTCCCAAAAAAATTGAAGCTTGTTTTGGTTAGCATTAGCACAAAGTACAGAAGGTTTTTTTGTTGTCCTTTTAATAAACACTTGTAATGAAATACTGGACTATCACCCTAAAGCAGGTTTTCCAAAACATTTCAGCCATAAATGTTTTTATTTTTATTTTTTCTGACACTGTTTTTATGCTTTTGTACAGTGTCCTTGAGTGTCCAGAAAGGCTCTTTTTTTAAATAAAATGTATTATTATTATTATCATCGAGGATATGAATGAAATTTTGACCAAAGATGCTCCTCAGTCCAAAGATTAATCCAAACATTTTGTTGATGATCCATTTTATAATCAAGACAGGAATTTCTCTGCTGAATTTCAACTCGCTAGGCTTACTGCACCGTGACATCACTGCCTGAAGATGTCAGGAGGGAGGTGCCGCTCCCAGACTCAGTGATCGTGACGAAAAATATTGTTTTTATTTTTTTATTAAAGCTAAATTCATTAAATCACTGCAAACTTATTAGTTTTAGGTATAAATAATGATCCATTGATTATTCCTTGCTGAGCGGAATTTTCCTTTATACACTTATATAACAAAACAGGAACCTATTAGGTTAATAAATATAAAAAAGATGAGTAAACTATGGGACTAGATTCAGCATTCGTATCTTTCTCACACTGGAAGTAACTAGTTAGTTATGCTAAATAGGCCATGTTGACATTTTCTATCAGACCCTCAGTCAATACCAGTTTATCCCTTTAGTTTTGTATGAAAGTATAAATTTTAAACTACCTCAACAGGTGTGTATCCCTTTAGTCATGACTAACGGGATACTCGCCCGTTGAGGTAGTTTAAAATCTATACTTTCATACAAAACTAAAGGGATAAACTGGTATTGACTGAGGGTCTACTGGTCTGACAGAACACCGGATTCAGGGATCGCGGAAAAATTGTTTTTATTTATTTTTTATTGATTAAAGCCAAATTCATTAAATCATCGCAAACATAGTAGTTTTAGGTATAGATAATGATATGTGCGATTCTAGACAGGGGCCAACGGGGGCCAGTGCCCCTGTAGATCTGGCCCTGTGCCCCTGTACTGAAGACATAATACTCAAAGAAATTCTAATGATGATCTGCGCTGAAACAGACATGGTTACTGATAGCTCCTTTGCATCCATTTCCTTTTTTAACTTAAAAAATTTGTTTTGCTAATTACTTAAAAACAATAAGGCGATAGCTTCGGTGGGATTGAGATAGGATCCCAGTTTTCATCTGCTAAATGTTTTTTTTCAAAACAAATAACTAATTTTTACAGCTGAATTTATCAGTTTTTTCTTGAGTTTAATTTAGATTTTATAGAAAACTGTAATTATAAGTTAGAAATATCTGAAATTCTTAAATCATGAATATATATTGACCTAATATTCCAAATATTAGCTTTATTTGATCTTTTACATATTGATATAGCTACAATTTTTTGTGTTCCTTTTTTGCTATGCTAAGGGATTTTAATTTTTATTTTAACGATAATCCAAATGAATGGAAATTTCACTTCATGCAGCTCTCTTAATATATTTGTATCCCTTGCCAGTTTTTTTTGCTTCATGCTTTTCTGTTCCCCCCCATGCAAACACTCTAAAACAGACATGGATACGGCTTGATGCTAACATGTTTGTTAGCAGTAAGAATACCGAGATTACAGTCAGAATTCTGAGATTAAAGTCAGAATTCTGAGTTTTCCAACATATTAAACTGAAATAAAATTAAAAATCTGTTTTTTTTCCAGGGGCCCTAACCCTCTTCCGTAGCTTTAAAATATCTCAGGGAAGCAAAGTTCCTCCTCGGGATTCATTTCTTGCCAGCGGCTCATTTTCATTCCCAGTAACGCAACACTAAAACGACACCTGAGTCTAAACAGTTCAGACAGGATTCGCTTAATGATCAACTTCCTCGCTGCTTTAACAGGTGTGCGCGCGCGCGCGTGTATCAGAGCCGAGGAAAAGGCGGAACAAGCCATCCTCGGTTAACCTTTGAAGAAGAAAAAAAGGCACAATGTGCGAAAATGAAGCTCCCATGTGACAGTAACGGGAGCGCAAGTCAAGTTCAGGGAGATAAACTGTAACTTCTAAGATGGCTACCATGACTGTATGCTGCTCAACATCACGAGGCTTTTTCCCATCTAAACACATTTTAATTCCTAAAACATTGTTGTTTTTTCTTCCTCCATAGAGGATAATTAAACTATTGGCCTTTTCCTCTCAGTTTTTGCCCGCACTATGCTGCCTCACTGGGTCAGGTGACTTGATTGGACATGTTAAACTCAACAGTCAGTTTGTTTTTTCCTTTTTTTCGGCGTTAATACATAAAAAAAAAGAAATATATACTTTATCATAGTTTCTATGCGTATGTAAAGGGAAGTATACTCACTGGCAGCCCTATCTCAGTCCCAGTGGTTCTTCCTCACTCTGCATGCCACTTTTTGCAGCCGCTCCTCAGGTGCGCTGTTAACCTAATTTCTGAGCTCCGGTTATTACGGCGCTCGCAGCAGGAATGACGCCGCTCTGAGAAGCAGAGTCCGGGGGGAGGTTTGTCGGTGACGTCGCAGCTTGCCGGCTGCCAGCCTTCATAATATAACATGAGCAGGTAGACCGCCCGAGGAGAGTATTTCTGGGAGGATTCAGACCCAATATGGAGCCGCGCACAGCTATGTTTGTGGGTTTTACCGCCGCTTCCTATTGGCCGGTGAGATAAGAGCGTGTTCCCGTAGACGCCGCCTGCTAGTTACCACCATGCTGCGTTCTCTGACCGTGGGGAAAAAGAGTTTCACAATTCCTAACCGATCACTGTAAAAACGATCAAATGTTACCGTTGATCATAAACGCTTTACAAAAAATCTAAATTGTACTGTTTAATATTACAACGTGACTATTTAGTATCGTATTTTACTCACATATAAGCAAATGAACACAATTAAATTTAAAATTTCTAACATAAAATCCGAGAATCCTACATTTTCAGACATTCTAGAAGTGTACCAGAAAGACGGAGAGCAAAAAAAAAAAAAAAGGTGTTTCGTTCATAGTCTAAGGATTATGGTTCATTAAAAAACAAAAATGCAAAGATTTTTTTTTCTTTTGTTTGTTTGTTCACTATGTCCGACACTGTAGTTAAAATAAGTCACCCAACCCCCCTTAAATAAGCTACAAGAAAAAGTAGAATACTTGGAAACCAAGAAAACAGATTCAATATAATAGTACTTAAACGCAGCATCAGATTCGAACTATTTAAATATTTTGTCTGCAAACATATTAACTGGGAAATAAAAAGACTCTGTTAAGTAATTGATTCCTTTCTTTGTCTTTGTGCATGCAGTAGAACATAAGTTCCAGCTCTTTCTGGTTTGGTTGATGATGCACTGGGCGGAGGAAGTGTCTTCTCAGATGCAACCCAAACAGGTTTCAACCGGTACCGGGCTGCTGCCTGCTGCCAGTCTGCTTCCTCTCACTCTGCCCCTGTGTGCAGGGGGAGAAATGAAAAAGCTAAGGAAGGAATGAGCAAAGAAAAGAAAAGTTAAAGCTAGACTCAGCATGTTAGATAGAAATTATAAATACCAGAGAGAGGTTATGGTTATGTTCTCTATGCTACATATTTTAAACTATTACATAAATTTGCTTAAATCTTTACATAGCTTATGAAAACAAAGGGGTCCACCCCTTTAGAATGACCAGTTCGTCCGTTTCTATTTGCATGTTTTCTAAACCAAAACAAGACTTTGTTGGGCTGCTGGATAAAACCTGGAATTCAACGCTTTTTCTGACATTTTGAATTGAAAAAGCTTCCTGGATGGAAGAGAAACATCTTCAAACTTGGAAACAAAGTTCTTTGTTTTTTCACTTTTTTTGGACTGACTATGACCTGCATGACGGAGAATCTTCACCAACATATATGTTGGTAATAGTCAGTGTTGGGCACGTTACTTTGAAAAAGTAATTAGTTATAGTTACTAGTTACTTCTCCCAAAAAGTAACTGAGTTACTAACTGAGTTACTCCACAATAAAAGTAACTAGTTACTAGTAAAAGTAACTATTGCGTTACTTTTGCGTTTCTCGCCCCCGTAACCCTCACCACCCAGCCCCCACCTTCTGGCGGTGTGATTCAAAAGCCAGCTGAATAGAGCTACGACAAAGACAAGAACCTGCAGAGAGTTTTGCATTTATTGCAACTCAACGTAAATGACATCAGGGGGGAACGCGATGTGAAGTCTTTTAACAGGGCATTCAGATCTGGTGAAATTAATAACTGGGGATGTCTAATTCTGAAATCCTGTGTGTTTGGGTTGTTATAGATACTGTAACATCTATCTATCATGTATCTATCTAGATGTATACTCTGTGCGTGACATAAAATATGGATCTCCATCCCTGCCACAAAGGCCATCAAATAATGTTTAAAATAAAAAATACAGTAGGTTGAGAAGGCAGAGTATCCATCCATCCATCTGTCCATCCATCCATCCAGATTTCTCCCTTTCATTTGATCGTTCACGCTCTCCATAGTTCTCCTGTGGCGCGAGCACAGGGCGACTGGTGCGCGCCTTTAGAAAGCATGCGCGTTTCCTGTTACTTGCGCGGTGACTCGTGCCGCCTGCGCTGTGCGGAGATGCAGAGGAAACCGTATGTGATGGGGAAACGCAGCTCGACGTAACACCGGTATTTCCATCTGGAAAACGCTGTTTGCTGCTGGATCCTCCTCACTTTCCATCTCTCTGTGTGTGCTGTACGTTAACACCCACCAGCAGAAACACCCACCTACCCAACTGACAGACGGGATCTCACTATACATCAGCCATTCTCATCCTCCCCTCTCTCATGACAAGGCGCGCACCTCTGGATGACCTAAAAAATCATCTTTAATATCTCTTAAACAAAAGTAGCACAAACAATATTTTTTCTGCACAAATCTTCACTAACGTTGCACTAACCATTCAGTCTATTTGCAGAGTTTTTTGACGTGGGTGGGGTGTCAGCTTCACGCAGCTGCGCACGAGTCCTATCATGAAAAAAGGTTCATTGTGCGACCTGAGTACACGCAGTAACGGGGTGTCTGCAATGGTAACTGCGTTATAGTTACAGTCAAAGTAATTAGTTAGATTACTCGTTACTAAAAGAAGGTAACGACGTTAGTAACGCCGTTACTTTCAACGCCGTTAGTCCCATCACTGGTAATAGTTAGGGTTTGGGTCTGGGTTAGGCCATAGAAAATGAAGTCAATGTAATGCCCCCATAAGTCAAGAAAACACTACCGTGTGTGTGTATGTGTTTTTACCTGTTTAGCCATTTTTCCAATTTCACCATCACATTGAGGACCAGTTGTTGCAAAGTGAGGACATTTTGCCGGTCCTCACGAGCAATTTTGCCGACTATTATGTTTAGGACTAAAGTGTCAATGGATTAGGGTTAGGGTGAGGTATCCATTGGTAATGTTTAGGTTTGGGGTTAGTTTTAGGGTTAGGGCATAGAAAAGGTTGAAAAGGACTGAAAATCAATGGAAGTCAATGGGAGTCAACACATGGTCCTCACTACATATAGCAGAACGTGTGTGTGTGTGTGTGTGGCCATGTCTTTAATACCTGGTGGGGACAATTTCCTAGGAATATGCTACATTTTGGGGACTCTTAGGTACTTGTGGGGACCAACAACTGGTCCCCATAAGGAAAGTTTCTCTTCTTGGGATGGGGGTTAGGTTTAGGACTATGGTGTGAATTGAGTTTAGGTTAGGTTTAGGGATAGGTATGTGTCGGTAATGGTTAGGGTTAGGGCAAGGGTCATGGTTAGGCCATATAAATTAGTGGGAAATGAATGGAAGTCAATGGAAGGTCCCCACAAGGATGTTGTGACACAACATGTGTGTGTGTGTGTGTGTGTGTGTGGATGGTGTTTTGGAGATCAGGACCTTAGGATCCTCCCCAGGAAAAAAAAAAAAAAGTTTAAATAATGTTCGGTGAGTTAATAACACAGTTTCAACAGTTTGGTGTTAAAAGTCGTTTTGACGTTGAATAGTTTCCTTAAACTGACTTTATTTCAACATATAGATGTTTTAACAATTTCTCAGTAGGTTTCAGGATGTTTGTCCCTTCCTGGCAGATGTCTTGTTGCCTCAGAGTTTCAACAGAATATTCTTGTCCAATCCCTACCATCTGTTCTGTGAAATGCGCTTCTGCCACCACTATACTTCACTTTTTTAATTTTCAATTCGGTTTATTTCTATAGCTCCAATTCACATCATGTCATCTCAAGGCACTTTCCAGTTTACTTACTTTTCTTTTGTAGTTTACTTACTACAAAAGAATTACTTTTGTTGTAAGACTTAAAAGATATCTGTTTATGGAAAGATGGGAAACATTCTATTCAGTTTATTTCTATTCAGTTTATTTCTATAGCTTCAATTCACATCACATCATCTCAGGTCACTTTCCAGTTCATCCAGTCAGATTGATTCAAAGTTTTCTAAGGAACACCAGCTGATTGCATCGACTCATTGACTCTTCAGCAATCCCTCACACTAAGCATGCTTGTAGCGACAGTGGTGAGGAAAAACTCCCTTTGAACAGGAAGAAACCTCCAGCAGAACCAGGCTCAGTGTGAGCGGCCATCTGCTGAGGCCCACTGGGGTTCAAGGAGACAGAAGCAGACATAGAAAAAGGAGCATAGATACAAAAGGAAACTGTCAACCAGCTCCACAGGCGGCCCCGTCCAGGAAACACACAGCCAGGCAGACGAGCTCCGAGCCAGCTCCCATGTCAGAGGATGAAGAGAGCACATCCAGTTAGTCACAGTCAGAGAAACAGGACTACACTGGAAAACAGGCCAAGCTCCAACATCTAGAAACAAAGGTGTTGATGGCAGCAGCACAGCTGATATTTTCAACCTTTTCCTTTTGTTTCTTTGAAAATACTATGTTTTTTTTTTATTATGGATAAAAGCTGCAACTTTAGCTTCATCAGCCTACAGGACATTTTCTATCGAGTTAAAGTCTTTGTTCCTGAGAGTATTTGCAAGCTGCAAGCTGTATTTCTTGCTTGCCTTTCAGCCTATGCAGGTACAGGACTTGTTTTACTGTAGCTAACTGGGCTCTAAGACAACCAGCTTCAGCCAGCCTCTTCTTAGGACCCTTTGCTTAAGTTCTGCTATTGCTGGACATTCAACGCCAACCATTTCATCTCTGCATCCTTCCTAAACCTTATGATAACTGCATATTTACGGGTGCCGTAGCACAGTTTTTTGGGGAAACACTTCCTTTGAATCAAGTGTCAGTATGTATCCTCTTATAGGAGACATTACTTGTTCCCCAAACAAAGAAAGAAAGGTCTGTGAAATTGCATAATTCAGTTCAATTACGTTTATCTCAATAGCGCCAATTCACAACCAATATTATCTCAAGGCACTTTAAGGAGACAAATCAAAAGAGAACACATCATTAGGGGTTGAACTAAAAATACTGCAGAATTAAGAGAATGAAGCAGAATGAGGAAAAAGGGGTCCCTATGTCCTCCAGCAGTCTAAGCCTATAGCAGGAGAACTATAGAGATAGCTCAGGATAACCTGAGCCACTCTAACTAGAAGCTTTATCAAAAAGGAAAGTTTTAAGCCTAGCCTTAAAAGTAGACAGGGTGTCTGCCTCACGGACTAAAACTAAGAACCACTGGTATACCTGCACACTGTAAAAAATTGAAACCTAAAAGTATTTATTTTCTTAAAGTAAGTGCAGTAAATGAGACACTTTGTCAACGGAACAAGACAATTTCCATAAAAAATAAGAAAAAAATATTGGATTTAACTAACTAGGGAGTACCAATATGGCGGCCGGTGGCTTCACTTCAGCCCTGTACTATCAACGGGCAATCAGCGATCCAGGGAATAAACAGAGATCAGTGGAGTAAACACCCAGAATAGTGGTCCTATCAGGACCAGAGCTGGGGGAAGCATTGCTTAATGAGGCTGTGGCCAGACATACGGTTTGTGGGCTGAACCAGACCTAGTGGTAAAGAGATCGTTTTTCATCACATAGTGAGGTAGTGGTTAGACCTTAATGGGTTTCCTTTTTAAGGCACAGACTTTTCAAAGCCCCTGTGCTGCTGGCAACCAGATGAGTTCGTTGGGAATCAGACCACCAAGGTAGAAATACTCCATCAGCCTCAATCTGTGTTCGAAAAAAGAAGAAGGCCCACACATTCACAAACAAAACAAGAACACGCAAACTGCACGTTAGACAAAACAGCCAAACAAATCTACTTCTTGTGTCTTTGGCAGCTGCTGTGGTTTATTATTTTAACAGTAAACCGTGAGGTCAGTCTCTCAGAGTGAGAGTTAGGGGGAAGAACAATGATCTGTTGCCTTTAGGGCGTTCTAAGAAGTTCTGATGGGATAAGATTTAAAAAACAACATTGTGAAAATGTGACACATTTCTCCCAATAGCAATAATAATGCTTAGCAGGAGGCTTCGTTTGTCTTGTGACTTGTAGGTATTCCTGCTTCTGGTATTTGCACGGACACGTCAGTCTGACGGATGCTTTTGTTGTGGCAGTGTTCCTAAACAGTCTGGTATGTGAGCGTGTCTTTGTGCTTTCCAGGAACTACAAAAAAGCTCATAATAAAAATAAGAGGAATGGGGGAGACTGGGGGCAGTACAACATGGATCAATGCGAATTGCAGCTCCTACCTCTGCTTCCTTAAATTTTTGCAGGATCAAAAGTAGAACTCTATCCAGGGGAATAGAAATCCAGACTGCTTTGCTGAATCCAGATATCCTTTAGCCTTATGGACATCATCTCATTTTGTTATTTTCTTTTTTTTTTTTTTACGAATGGCGTTCTTTTCACATTGCGTTTCACAGATCTCATTTTCTTCCCTTCAAGCCAAACACAAACGCTCTCGACCAATAAGAATGTTGCTAACTGGAAAACACAAAGACTATCATATCAGACAGTGGGTCAAGGTCAAATCCTGCACAGCAGCACTTTGAAACTCTAACTATACTAGTTGCTTCCAAATCCAGAGTGGCTCCAATCAAAACAATAACCAGAGGTGGAAAGAGTACTAAAAAATTGTAATTGAGTAAAAGTATCTTTACTTTGCCTAAATTCTACTCAGAGTAAAAGTAGAATTACCCATCTCAAAATTTACTCAAGTAAAAGTACCAAATTACTTCATTTAAAATGTAATTTGAGTAAAAGTTACTTAGTTACTTTGAGTAATTTAATGCAAAAAAGGATGAGTCATGAATCGAATTGAGCACAAGGTGTTTTAATCGATTTCAAGGCGTATTTCAGTGACATCCACACTGCAAAAAGATCCGCTGGGCTAAGGAACATACACTATATTGCCAAAAGTATTTGCTCACCCATCCAAATTATTGGAATCAGGTGTTCCAATCACTTCCATGGCCACAGGTGTATAAATTCAAGCACCTAGGCATGCAGACTGTTTTTACAAACATTTGTGAAAGAATGGGTCGCTCTCAGGAGCTCAGTGAATTCCAGCGTGGAACTGTGATAGGATGCCACCTGTGCAACAAATCCAGTCGTGAAATTTCCTCGCTCCTAAATATTCCACAGTCAACTGTCAGCTGTATTATAAGAAAATGGAAGTGTTTGGGAACGACAGCAACTCAGCCACGAAGTGGTAGGCCACGTAAACTGACGGAGCGGGGTCAGCGGATGCTGAAGCGCATAGTGCGAAGAGGTCGCCAACTTTCTGCAGAGTCAATCACTACAGACCTCCAAACTTCATGTGGCCTTCAGATTAGCTCAAGAACAGTGCGCAGAGAGCTTCATGGAATGGGTTTCCATGGTCGAGCAGCTGCATCCAAGCCATACATAACCAAGTGCAATGCAAAGCGTCGGATGCGGTGGTGTAAAGCACGCCGCCACTGGACTCTAGAGCAGTGGAGACGCGTTCTCTGGAGTGACGAATCGCGCTTCTCCATCTGGCAATCTGATGGACGGGTCTGGGTTTGGCGGTTGCCAGGAGAACGGTACTTGTCTGACTGCATTGTGCCAAGTGTAAAGTTTGGTGGAGGGGGGATTATGGTGTGGGGTTGTTTTTCAGGAGCTGGGCTTGGCCCCTTAGTTCCAGTGAAAGGAACTCTGAATGCTTCAGCATACCAAGACATTTTGGACAATTCCATGCTCCCAACTTTGTGGGAACAGTTTGGAGCTGGCCCCTTCCTCTTCCAACATGACTGTGCACCAGTGCACAAAGCAAGGTCCATAAAGACATGGATGACAGAGTCTGGTGTGGATGAACTTGACTGGCCTGCACAGAGTCCTGACCTCAACCCGATAGAACACCTTTGGGATGAATTAGAGCGGAGACTGAGAGCCAGGCCTTCTCGTCCAACATCAGTGTGCGACCTCACAAATGCGCTTCTGGAAGAATGGTCAAAAATTCCCATAAACACACTCCTAAACCTTGTGGACAGCCTTCCCAGAAGAGTTGAAGCTGTTCTAGCTGCAAAGGGTGGACCGACGTCATATTGAACCCTATGGATTAGGAACGGGATGTCACTTAAGCTCATATGTGAGTCAAGGCAGGTGAGCAAATACTTTTGGCAATATAGTGTACTTCCTCACAGCACAAGGACAGTCACAACCTGAACCATAAAGTGCAAACTATTTTCAACCCTACTGTCCAACAGACACCGTGATAACTAACTTACCGCCACATTTTTTCGTAAATTGGATGTCGATGTTTTAAAAGCCGAAAGCTCCGTTTTGCTGGGCAGGCACATGTTGCACTGCATTATCACATCGTTCCTTTTGTGCATCTGAAAACAAATAATCCTTCCAAATATGGCCGCGGGTTTTTCTGGCTTTCGTCTCCAGAATATGTTTCCTCTTCAGGCCTTTCCTCATCCATACTCCCTACATTGTGATTAGCGACTGCCATCTTCCGAAGCGCAGCTCTGGATTATGAGACAATACAAAGGGTAAATGCAAGGCAGGGCCACATTTAAGTATTTCACCATCAGTATTTTTTTTTTTTTTTTTTTACTCGTAACGTACGGAAGAGGATTAGGGCCAGTGGAAATAAAAAAAAAAGTTTACTGACTTTAAATTTTTTCAGTCAGAATTTGACTTTTTTTCTCAGAATTCTGACTTTAAACTCAAAATTCTGACTTTAAACTCAGAATTCTGACTTTAATCTCAGAATTCTGACTTTAATCTCAGAATTTTGACTTTTTTCTCAGAATTCTGACTTTTTTCTCAGAATTCTGACTTTAATCTCAGAATTTTGACTTTTTTCTCAGAATTCTGACTTTTTTCTCAGAATTCTGACTTTAATCTCAGAATTCTGACTTTAAACTCAGAATTCTGACTTTAATCTCAGAATTCTGACTTTAAACTCAGAATTCTGACTTTAAACTCAGAATTCTGACTTTTTTCTCAGAATTCTGACTTTAATCTCAGAATTCTGACTTTAAACTCAGAATTCTGACTTTAATCTCAGAATTCTGACTTTAATCTCAGAATTTTGACTTTTTTCTCAGAATTTTGACTTTTTTCTCAGAATTCTGACTTTTTTCTCAGAATTCTGACTTTAATCTCAGAATTCTGACTTTAAACTCAGAATTCTGACTTTAATCTCAGAATTCTGACTTTAAACTCAGAATTCTGACTTTAAACTCAGAATTCTGACTTTAATCTCAGAATTCTGACTTTTTTCTCAGAATTCTGACTTTAATCTCAGAATTCTGACTTTAAACTCAGAATTCTGACTTTAATCTCAGAATTCTGGCAGATAACAAACATGTTAGCATCAAGCCATGTCATGTCTGTTTTAGAGACTAGCTCTCTTGTTTTAATGACCTTCTGCTCCTCCATTAATGAGGAGACCCCTCGGGCATGGAAAACGTTGCCTAATTCCGTCATTTTCCACCAATGTGTCACTGGCCACCTCAAACAACTCACATCTTTGTCAGTGAAGCTGAGAGCTCCACAGCTCTTCCTTCATGCTGCCCATCTACATTAAAATCCAAAATTCTGAGAAAAAAGTCAGAATTCTGAGATTAAAGTCAGAATTCTGAGATTAAAGTCAGAATTCTGACTTTTTTTCCAATACTAAATTACAATAAAATTTTAAAATCAGTAAACTTTTTTTTTTTTGTTCCAGTGGCCCTAATCCTCTTCCGTAGTAACGTGAGGGGGTTTTAAATGTAGCAAAGTAAAACTACTTGGGTTAAAATTTACTCGAGTAAAAGTAAAAATTACATATTTCAAAAACTACTCAGAAAATTACAAATTACTCACAAAAAGTACTCAATTACAGTAACTTCAGTAAATGTAATTCTTTACTTTCCACACCTGACAATAACCCTTCCCCACTTGGAGCTAATGGAAGCTTTAATTGGAGCGAGGTTGGCAAGTAAAGCCTCTGTCTGACGTACAAAAACTCTGGAATATGTTGGAAGTTGAAGTTGAAGTACGCTGGCACACGTCGACATACGGAAAGTATGTTGACATGTGCCAGTGTACGTTGTCCATAAGTTACAGGTAATGCCGTGCTTACACTGTGCGGTTTTTTTGCCCTTTTCAGGCCGACTGTCCAGTCATGCTTGAGTTTTTCGAGCGGCCCGATTTTCAGCCTGATCGTGCGTCGTGTAGAAGGGGGTAACGACAGCACCCAGAGCTGAAAGCAGCTTTATTTGCTCCCCACCTCCCTCCACAGCGCTGACGTCACAGTTGTCTGTTAGAAAGTGTGGCTGATTGACAGGTTGATAGAATTATTTAGCTCCAAGGCTAGGCTAACTGCATGCAGCGAGGCTAACTGCATGCAGCGAGGCTAAGGCTTTATCCTGCTTTCCTGCCTCCTTTTTCAAACGTCAGGATCTGAGCCAGCATGGATAAAGACAGCCAGGACTGATTTAAAGCACTTTGCAGAACATTTTACAATGTTATTTTTTGTTGCTGGCATTCATATAAATATAATGGTGTGATACCTTAGTATACATTTGATTGTTTTTTGTATGTCTATTTTGAAGTTATAGCGCCCCCTGGAGAAAACTCCACCAGCTGCCATTGATAGAGACATTGTAATAGGAAACTGAACTCAGCTGATCTCACCACAAGAGGTTGATCTTTAACAAAGCTGAAAGAGGAAGAGCTCTGGTAGTCAGGCCGCCATTTCTGAAAGATAAAATACTTGGAAAGAGATCTGCAGAGGCAACACCAGAAATGCTCTGAAAAGAAAAGGTAAAAGTAGAAATATAGGCAACTCTAGTGCACCTCAGTAATAGTGAAAGGAGGCAGACTGAACCATTGTTGGAACTGGAAAAATACAGCAAGCTACAAAGGGTATTAAGAGTGACAGCATGGATTAACAGATTTTTTCACAACTGTCGCTCAAAGCAAAGGAAAGTTGGAGAAACGACAGAACAGCAAATATAAGAAGCTGAAAGGATTTGGATACGTGAAACAAAAATCAACAGTTATTAAAGAGAAACAGAAGAAGAAGGTAAAAACTGGGAACGATAGGATTCAAAAATCAGAGACTTTAAGTCTGTCCTCGATGAGAATGCTTTAATCTGTGTAGGAGGAAGGCCACATCAGTCAGATTTGAGTTTCACTGAGCAACACCCATGTTTGTTACTTTAAAGTCACAGATTTCCCCAACTTTTGATCAACTACAGCCAGGGGAGGATTTACCATCAGGCGATACTAGGCAGTTGCTCAAGGCCCCAAGTTCCTGGGGGCTCCATAAAACTCTGTTCACATGTATGGTTAATACAACTATTCCTTATTTGTGCACATTAATGATGTTTTTGATAAAATCCTTTGGCTAAAATGCCATCAGAACGCTGATAATATTAAGTGTGTCTCAGCCCCCCCCCTTCAGTGTCCACCATATTGGATCAGTCCATTTGCTGCACATGTTCAGAAAGGTCAAAACAGACAGCAGCAAACCATTTGAAAACAAACCATGCAAAGAGCAGTGTTGCCAACTTAGCGCTTTAGTCGCTATATTTAGCCACTTTTCAGACCCCTCTAGCACTTTGAGTTCTAAAAAGCTCCTAGCGCCAAATCTAGAGACTTTTTTCTGCTACTGGAGACTTTTGAGACAACATCTAAAAGCAGCGAACTCTGCTCTCCAGAGCAAGTAGATTGGTAACCCCGCCTCCTGCTCTCCTCTATCTTGTCTGCTGTCATGATTCATGCAGCTATTATTTCATCCAAATGAAAAATGGAGAACAGATAAGCAGATCATGGCTTGTCTACAGTGAAAAGAAGGACTGGGTTATTTACTTTGGCCTTTTTGGAAACACAGGAAGGAGCAATCAGCTAAGTGAGCTTAGTGCTTGGAAAAAATCTTTCATTCCTTTAGAGACAGCATGAAAAGTCAGCTGAGTACAAAACATAGAGAGGAAAACAAGAAGAAAAGGGACAAGAAGAGAGGGACACAACCTAGAACAGATAATGGATGTCTGTCATCAGGCGCGGATTCAGGCGGGGTTCGCGAGGGGCGCGCGCACCCCCCTTTGAGATATGGCAAGCAAATTGGGCCAATAACTGTCCGTACAATAACACGCAGTTCCAACCCGTATTTTACGCGAGCGCGCGTTTTTTACGTCACTGCGCCTGTTTCCAGCCAGAACGCGCGGTGACGTAAAAAACGCGCGCTCGCGTAAAATACGGGTTGGAACTGCACGTTATTGAACGGACGATTATTGGCCCAATTGGCTTGCCATACTACAATGCCTTCGTTGCGAGTATGAGGAGACCTGGAAGATTTAAGGCCAAATAAGAAAACCAGACAACCATCTCTTTTAAGATTCTGGTCCAATCCAACAGAAGGGTAAGTAGAAACCAACTTTATCACTTTATTTTCTATATGCTTATGTCTATAATCTAAATAACACAGATTGAAATGTTTATATCTTGTTTTCTATTCTTCAGTGGACCTGGCACAACTACAGAAAATGACCACAGCGTTGACCTGTATGAACGTTCAGATATTGGAGACACACAGATAAAAGGTATGATGATTGCTAGAAAATGTTGATAATGAGAAAACATTATCAACATTGTTGATTGTTGATAAACAAGTTGTTTAAAGTTGCAAAGTAATGCAATTGTAGGAATACTTTAACCAGTAACGGGAAAGTTATGAAAATTGCAGTGTTTGATAAGTAATAAAAAGAGTGTACAATTAACAAAAATAAGCAACATTAGTTGCCATTGACATGCATACAATAGTTATTTTGTAGTGTGTATTTTTGGGTCTAAACCTGTACCACATGTGTTGTACTGTTAAAAATAAGAATGGTATCCTTTATGAAAACATTACTAACGTTTATCAGTTGGTAAGGATCCAAATCAATGAACGCTCTAAGCACATGCTTGGAGTCTAAGGGAGTATTGTTAACATTGTGATATGATAACTACAAATCTGGTGTTATTTTTTTTCAGTGCATTTAATATTTTACAATAAAAATACAATTTACTTTTAAGTAAATTCAGTTTTGTGCACCTGGTGATATGTGTTCAGTGAATTTAATAATTTACGATAAAAACACAACATTAAATTGTTTTGTGGCTCCTCCTGAGATTACAAGGTTCACCTGATCACAGAAATTATTTTCTTTTCCAGATGAACAACAAGGACCGTGTTTCGATGTAAAGACAACCGAAGAGCCGGCGCTCAACCAAGTGGATTTGCCCCAAACAACTTACGACATAGGTTAGTAATAGTTGTATTTTTTTCAATGTCAAAACAACTAATTTTGTTTTTGTTTTACACATTTGACTTTTTTGCTTAATCTTGAAATCTTACATTTCATAATAATTATTTCATAATAAAGCAAGACTATACAAAAGCTTCATGTAGGCAGATTTACAACTCCACCAGCACCCATACAAAATTGACAATGTAAATATCAATCTTATTACAGATATATCAAAGGCCAAGGACCGGATTAGTGAAATGGACGACTCTGGAAAATTCCAACTTCTTCAGACCAGAAAACCCAAATCTTTCAATTTCCCTGCCAGAGAATCTAAAGACAACCAAAGAGCCAGTGGGCTGACCAAAAGAACATGCCAGAGGGACTGGCTGGACAAGTATGACTTTTTATCAGGGTGGATGATCTACCGTCAGGATCAACATTCAGTCAGGAAGTGAAGTTGTGGCACACAAAGTGGTCATCATCAGTGGAAAAACCCAGCTCTCTCCCTGAAATTCTAAACATAACAAATATGAAGTGCTACCCAAACATTTATATGATTCTTCACCTTCTGTCAGTCATACCTTTTACCAGTGATTCTGTGGAACATGCTAACTCGGGTCTTAAAGCAGTGAAAACTTTGCTGAGGTCAACAATGGGACAGGAAAGGTTTGTGGCTTTGCTACTTTTGTATGTGCACAAGGACATTCAGTTGGACATCAACAAAATCATAGACATATTTGCCCAGAAGCATCCCAGAAGGTTGACATTTGTAAACCCATTATCATCATCATAAAGTTTGTAGTAGAGAACAATATTCTTTGTGTGGTTTAACTTCGTTTTTTTGTTTTTCAACAGTTTATCTTGTTAAAATATATTCAAAACTCCTTTGTCTTACTTGAACCCAAGTCCTTGGGGTTTTTTTTTATTTCATGTTCTGTGTAAATATCATTTCTGGAAATAAAGAAACTCCTTGTTTGATTAATTGTTGAGGATAATTTTTTTCTTCAAACTACCTTTTAACTTTGTGCATGCTTTAAAAACCGAGAGATCCATTTTTAATTACAACAATGTAATCATGCTAATTCTACTTATGTTCATCCATTAAAATGATCAATTAAAAACCCTTGGATGAATAATTAGGGTAGTGTGAAAGAGTGAAGATGGTATTCTTTAGTCTTTTAGCCTCACATTGTCTTGACCTGTGACCCCGTGACCCTTGACCCCCTGACCCCATGACCCTTAGGTGCGCACCCCCCTTTGAAAAATCCTGGATCCGCCCCTGGTCATGATGCGATTTAGGTTTCTAACCCACATGCAGAACACACACGGAGTCAGAAGAAAAGTTCAACTGTTTATTGAGAAAACACAGAGTTAATAAAGTTGATGCTGGGAAACAGATCCGGGGCTGGTCACAACGGGGTTCTCTGCAGAGAGGGACAGTTCGGTTAGCCGGGATCCAAATACAATAGTCAGTAGAGTTGTGCAGGTCTGTACCTGTTCTGTGGTTCAGGCTGAACGGCAGAGGGAGGGAACCAGAAGGGTCCAGAGGCTGAGGGCCGGCAGAGGGCTAGGCAGCGGCAGGGCTTAACTACAGACTTGACAGTGTTCAGGTTTTGAGTTTCTTCCAGTTCTCTTCTTGAGAGCGGGCAGGCAGGTTCTGACAATTTGATCTTCAGGTTTGCTTCTGAAGCAGGCAGGCAGGTTTCAGCTGAGAAACTCTTCCAGAGTTCCAGGGTGCAGTCAGGTTCTTCCTAGGAAGCAGAGAGGACAAAGACTGGTTAGATTCAGGTTTTCAGGGGAGTCAGAGAATCAGACAGGTTGGTTGGCTCAGGCTTGCTAACCGTAACTGGCTTAACACTCTGGCACTGGAGTGTTGCACTTCCGCTGCTTAAATGCTGGTCTCCTGATGAGCAAACGAGCCGCAGGTGTGGTAGTCAGCTTCAGCTCCAGGAGACCTAGGGCGCCCTCTGCTGGAGAAAGGTGGACAGACCTCCAGATCCCAACAATGTCTATTCTATTAACATTTCTCTATCTGGAGAATGGGGCTGTTCTATGTGTTGGCTTCTCAAATCAGAGGGCCCCCTGCCTGTCTTTGCCAAGGGCCCCAAATTTCCTAAATCCGCTTCTGGGCGCGAGAGACACTCTGGTTCGCTTGTGAGAAAAGTACTGGATTCCACTTATCAGACAGTTGATCCAAAAATGCATTTCAGACGGTACTATCTGCAACAGATTTCAGGTGAAAGCAGCACAGCAAACATCTGCCACACACCCAGAGACAGAATTACAGCAGCGCCGGCATTTGAAATCTCTGGGGTAAACTTTACAGCTCCACTTTATATGAAGTGCAAAAGTAACATGGAGACGGCATATGTGGCAATTTTCACAAGATACGCGTAGTGCATCTCGCCTAACATCACAAGATTTGTTTCACAGAGAGAACTCTGCAGAATAATCTATACAGACAATGTACAAACATTCAAGAGAGCAGAACAAGACCTAAAGGAGGGGTTGGTAATCCATGAAGGGGCCAGAGCTGCTGGGAGGGAACGACTAGTGCTCTTTATGAAGGGATGCCTCAAAGAGTACTGGGTGGATAATCTCTACATTTTAAAGGAAAAGTCTGGTCATATTCAGAATTCAAACTTCTGAAAGTTCTTTAGATATGAAATTATTGTCACGGTCTTGGTTCTGTTAAGTTTTCTTTTAAGTTTTGAGTTTCACTTTGATCCATGTTTTTCTTAGTTTTCTAGTTTTATTGGTTTTATTCCTATTTTGTTGTGTTTTCTGTGTATATTTGAGTTCTGAGGTTTTTCTTGCTTGGCCTCTGTTTCTCTCTTGTGTTGGCCTCCTTTTCCCCAGGTCCTTCTACTCTCCTCTGTTCACACCTGCTCCCAATCAGCTCATCAGTCCTATCTTTGTTCAGTCTCCCATATATACACTCCCTGTGCAGTTCCTCAGTGCTGGTTCCTCTTCTTTTCCTGGTTCCCCACGTGAGTTTTTCCCACAAAGTTGTCTGGTTTTTGATCCAAGTATTTTGTTCTTTGGTTTATGGATTTTTGCCTCAGTTATTCAATTAATCCTCAAGAACTCACCTCTGCCTCCTCGCCTGCATTTGGGTCCTCAAAACCTCAACCAAAGCCTGACGGTTATTCCATCCTGTTCAATAAATGATCAGTGTTTTTAATTCAGAGTAATTTTCATGTAAATGTGCTTTACTGGAGGCATCCATGTTTGTCAAAGAACACTACTGCCACTTACTGGTTAGTGACGTCACAGTGCGGTATCGGCTGTTGATCAAGTCCCAGTGCTGTATCTGGTGTTTGTCACAACGCGCTATTATCCAAGTCATCTTGAAAACATTCTTCTTCCAAATGTTGGCTACATATTACGTGTTTTTTCTCTGGCCAGAAGTTCGATGGCAAATCCTCCCTCTTCAAGTTGGCGATCCAACGACCAACCCGTCCGTGGAGGATCAGGAATCAGAAAGGTGGAATAGCTCTTTTTTTCACTTTTACCCGATGTATTCCAGCATCCAGCTGCCATGCACGTGGGCATTGTCAGTTTCACTATAGCTCTGGTGAATTTCAATGGTGAAGTCCTCTGGAAATCTTCAATAATTGTTGTTGATTGCAGATGTGTCTAGT